>JARK01001349.1:1415744-1426721 GCA_000688135.1 Ancylostoma ceylanicum | reverse complement strand
GGGGGGGGGGGGGGGGGGGGAGCATTGGTACTGATCAATAAAATAACCTGTCCGATACGTTCTGACTTGTTTGCATTTTAGGTAACTACTCTACGTTAGGAAAGCTAACAAGTCAGAGCGTTCTGGACGTGTCAGCTATAACATGACAGAACGTGTAAGACAGGCCAAGTTATTGATTTATGTTAGCCGTGGTAACAACCGTGCGGCCAGTATAGTGGGCGGAGCAAATGCTAGCTTGCGGCATGGTTTCTGGGGTTGACGGCTGCAGTGGAAATATGGGTACAGTTACTACAACCAGCACATGAGTATTACAGCTAGCCATTTCTAGAAGCCTTTCTTTTTACATGTCATTATGCTGTTATTTTTTTTTGAAAACAAGTTCTAAAATAACATAGGGTGCAGCAGAGATAACGCGGCAAGAAGAGACGCAGACGCTCAATTGAATCATAACGTGATCAGGTTTTTGTTGATATGAAATCACTGATCTAGGTAGTGTTTCTCCTTACAAGCCGATAATTTTTGTTTGAATGTGGGTCCCACACGGAACGTCACCTCGCTCGTCCCTCTTAGACACCCGAGGATCAATGATGCTCCCCACGCGCCTAATCTCCTCAGAATCACATGCGCGCCTGAAAGCCCCTTAGTAATAATGGACGGGCGCAGATGAGAGCTCTTGATGCGATGCATCAAAAGGTAGCAGCGAACGCGTTCAAAGATCAAACTTGGTAGGTCCCGTGACGAAATGCCGTTTACTTCCTGGATATCTTTTCTCCGAGGGTTGCTTGTATTGGTGGAAACGACCTTTGCCAAAGAAAGAAACTGAATTTCTCTTGCGGCCGAATTCCGTTTGAGCAAAAGTCCGAGTTGTCGCGGGTCGCATTCTAGGCGCATGCGTTGTTTGAATGTGGGCGAAAATTGCATTTTCACTGAGGCGTGATGTCTTTTTGACATAGAAAAAGTCCGCGGAATTAGACATCTGCTGCGGCCCGTTCGAAGTCGCGTCCTATTTATCGGACGAGTTCTCGCGTTCCAAGTCATATCTGCGCAGAAAAGCGAAGCACAGTTGCACTTGACATCATTTGCAGAGGCGGGGGCCTAAGATGCGGATCGATAGGGTGAAAGGCGAAGAAAGCTATCTGAGAAGGCAGTCTAAAGACTCCGCAATGAGTACTTCGAGGTTTCGGTTACAAAAAATCGATAATGTAGTTTGACTTGTGAAACCAAGTTGTTTGGAAACGTTTTTCTGATTTGACAGGTTTTTTCCTGAATCTAACACGTTTGACAAGTAGGCTCGTGTTTAAAGGTCTAAACGTGTTGGATTGGGTAACGAACAATGTGGTGAGATATATGTGCCGAAAAATCAATAATGTAGTATGGATCCTAGAATTGTCGTGTTCTAACAAGTTCTGACAAGTTCAGTAGTGTTCTAACAAGAAGAGAACAGGGCTCCTAGCCTTTACATGTTCGATTTGTGTGGGCAGGTTTTTTGTGTTTTGGGTGCGTTAGAATAGGGAATGGAGCGTTGTACCTGGAAGGGGCGGAGCAACCCAGCTGGGATTGGTCAACTCATCCAACTGACCGATCACAGAGCTTGGCCGTCGCGCCCTTTCTGGGTACGGCGCTCCACACTCGCTGAAATTGAATGGTGAAAAGTACACCAAAACGACCCGTCTTTACGAGCTATTTTTATTTTTAGAGGGAATAAACCATGATTTATGGTCACGTGGACAGCCCCCTGCTTAATTTCAACAAACCATTCAGAGTGTGTTACTCAACTTAATTGTTGTGTTAGATTAACTAGCGTGTAGTTTGACCAACTAATGGACTACTCATATCCCTAGAGACATTAGCCTGGGCTTAACATAGCCTGATTAACTGCTTTCTGATTAATGCAGTACGACGAGTAACTTGTAAGCGATATTAATTGATGAGAATAACGAAAAACTGCACTCTGACGCACTAAAACATTCCTCAGCTCTTTGAGTGACGGCATTTTACAGAAAAAAAGCAACTACCATACTCTTGATTATTGAGAGGTTGCCAGCGAGCTTTGCGTCTACATAGTGTTCCAGCGCTACGGACTTAGCTCTGTGTATAGTGAAACTACAGGAAGATACGGTATCAAAGAAGTGATGACGTCATGAGCTTGGGCCATTTGAAATGCAACGGAGCGGTGGAATTTTGAAAAGCAAATCGCTGCAGCAATCGTTGCCCGCGTGGCCTAATGGATAAGGCGTCTGACTTCTAATCAGAAGATTGTCGGTTCGATCCCGGCCGTGGGCTGACTTTTGCAAATGGTTCTTTTTAACGTTTGTGGCCACTACAGACACAGCAAATCATCGATTACTTGTACCAATACAAATCATCGATTACTTGTACCAATCATCGATTACTTGTACCAATACACCCTGAGGGTTTGATCGCGCTCCATCCGACCACCAATGCACCCTGAAGGTTTGAACCGGGTAACCCAAGAAACAGATGGATTACCTGAAGATCAATAACAGCATTGTCCATTTTCGTCTCCGGAAGTTCGAAGACGAATGATTCATTGTAGACCGGATTCACGGTAGCACGACGTACGTGCGTCTTCTTCTTGACAATCCTCTCGCCATTCTCCTTGCGTAGGTAAAGTTTCACATAAGGATCTGAAAAAGCAACTGTTGTCCCAAAAGTCTGGTATTTTCTTACCCGGAAATCTGGAGTTTTCCCAGAAATCTTGCCAAAAGGTCACTTTTCCCTTTAGCTTTTTCCCTGGGTATTCTATGGGATTGAGGTTAAACCAAATTTCTGACAATACTATAGGTGGAGGTTGTCCCAAAAGTCCTGGGCCCGGATGCATTACCGAGATTACCCAAGAAAACTTATTGACGCTCGTGCTATCGATGGGTAATAGAGTGGTTTTGTGGGGTGTCAACACTTTACCTTAGGTAATCTCAGTGACGCGGCCGCAACATCAACATTCGGCTAGGTGGGAGCCATGTTATTTGGTCAAACTCACATTGAGAAAGAAGTTTTCTACAGACATTTTTAGTTTTAGCTTGAGCAGTACAGCTTATTTTGAGACTTGTCCCAAAAGTCAGGTACCGATAATATTCCGGTGGAGGTTCTGTAATTCAGCAGCTAATACTTAGTTGCAGTATTGTTGAGAGCAAGAAAAAAAAGATAAAAATTACAGCTTGCATAGATATAACGGACACTTTTTCCGAAGTCTGTCCCATAAGTTCAGGCACGGGGCCTGCAATCAATACTGTACTTCTGTCCATGACAATGTTGAAACAAGTTATGAGCTTTTATCGTAGATTTCAGTTTCTTATTTTTTTCATTTTTTCCATATTATATTTTTCTTCTCCTTCTAAAAATAGTGTTGGTAAGCAGTAGCTAAGTACGGCGCTGTAATTGTCTTTAGCCAACCCTGCACGCCATGTCCCAAAAATCAAGCACATTTGAAAAATGGGTAGTGGTTTGCAAGCGTGAAGCGTTCTTTCACCGCTATGAAAGTCGGGGAATTCCGAGTTCTTCCAGAATTTTCTGTAAACTAATTATTTACAGTGGAAACGGTTCCAGTGCACAGAAATGAAGCTGTCACAAAAATCTGGCACCATCGGAAAATTTGATCCCGGAAGAAAAAAGGTGAGTTTTCCTTTCCATCAGAATTGTCTTGATTGTTCTTGGCATTCATCGCGAAAGGACGTATCTTCCAATTGCTCAATATACTTCTATTTCCCACTCGTAATATTGCCCCCCCCCCCCCNGAAAATGCTTGTTCAGGACTACATTTCTCTGGAGACAGAGGTGAATGCTAGGTGTTTAGTTTTTCGACATTCGATCTCTTCTCATCAATTGTCAATCAATCAACATCAAATCTCAGAAGCTTCATCTTGAAAATCTCGACTCTTTACACATGTTTTTTTTTTCAATTTTCTATTGATTTTGGTTCAGGATTTTCAATCAACTTGGAGCCAGTTTCGTGGTCGCTGTGAGCTCAGCCCCCCCCTACCTCTTCGCATCCCCTTCCTCTGCAAAAGTGTCGTCTAGGAACTCAACGTCATTTCCCTTCAAGCCATCTCAAGACGTCAAAGCGTCAACTAAGCTTAACTGATGTTGTCTTCGCCGGAATGACATGTACGCGGGTTTTAAGACGAGTTTTTCGGGCGGGTTTTTCTGTGCGCTTGCAGCTGATGAGATCCAGAGTTCGTTCAAAGTGCTCGGGCTCTGTAGGATATCCGTCTTATTGTGGAAAGCGGATAGCTGTGCAGAGCTGGTGCTGCAAATTTTGTTTCAATTACAGCTGATTGGTGTCTGGGCGAGGATCATGGGTTCTTGAGCAGGATCGATTTCTTGGATTTCTGGAATATTTTTTGCCCAGAGTTACTCCTTTAGGGGGAGCGTGAGGTCACTACAGTATGTCTGTGTCAGTACGGTAAACACACCAGTGAATATTTATTTTGTAATAGGTTGACACGTGAGTAGTAGAACATGTAGTAGGTTGTAACCATGGTACTGGTAGGGTTGTGCCGGGTATTGTCGGTTTTACGTTTTACGATTTCCGTTTTACGGTCTTTCGCCTTCCGTTTTACGTTTCGGAAGAGCTGGAATTTCTCTCCAGCCCATCCAAGATCTGTACCTTTTGATCTCTGACTCTGTCCTCGCCTTGGCTGGGGACTACTGTAATTTTTGTACGATTACTGTAATTTTTGTAGTTTCCCTCTTTCCCTGATTACGGTGCAGAATAATTACGCAGTTCGAAAACCGTCATTCATCGAGGTCAAAGCTCTGGCGTTATCCCCCTTACCGTCATTTTCGCTCTGCTTTAGTACTGAGGAAAGCTTCAGCAGCAGCTGAGGGGAGAATGACGTCAGAAGGGGGATACGACCACGCTCAAGGATTTGATCTAATCGTAGCTGTGTTCCTGCTGCACACTTTTCAGAGTATGGAATAAACAGAACAGATTGTGGCGGCAAATTTTACACGCGCCAGACCAAGTGCCTTGTCTACAAGTACTTCGTTGTTATTGACATGCCGGCCATAACCAGTTTATTCCCAGGTGGGGGTACAGTAGTGCAGCTCATAGAATCGTAGCTACCGTACTACATGTGCATACTAGAAAAGGTCAAGTGTAGTGTGATCTGTAGCGCGTTACTTTCATAACTTAATGTGTGATTTTGCGCGCTACGATGTGCAACCGCGGACCTACGGAGGCAGTAAAAACGTACGCCGCGACGCGACCGCGCCGCGCGAGTATGCTTCCTAGGTCCAGGTTGGTCCTTCACATTTGACGCCTTGAATGACATCGGTGGCCACTTTATTACTGTGTGTCGGCTCCATTAGCATTCAGCTGTCCCACCCGAACTTAGAAGACTTGTCTATTTCTCCCCAGCGCAGCTCGTAGCTTCTAATGCTGCAGCCGCGACGCGCATATGAATCGACCAATTACAATTCGGCGACGCAGCTCTTGTCACGCAGCCATGGACCTATAGGGTATTTAATTCTTACTGGCTGGGAAAGGATGGACTGTTCGTATAGAAAGGAGAAATCTAGGCGATAAAAGAGAAAGAAGAGATTTCCGAATAAAATACCTAAATATTTTTCGAATATATTTTTATATTGTTGTATGAATTGTTACTTATCATTAAAATTTATAAGAAAAACGACGTGTTGCAGCGTAATTTACTAGTCAGACAGGTCAAAATAAGCCAATCCTTTCGTAAGTCCCTAATTGACCCTTGAAAGTCGGCTGCGTGACAAGAGGTACGCTGCTGGGCTGTGATTGGTCGAATCATGTGCGCGTCGCGGCTGCAGCCTTCAATGGTACGAACAGCGTTGGGGAGAAATAGTCAAGTTTTCTAAGCTCGGGTGGGGCAGATGAATACTATCAGAGCCGAGAAATCGTAGGGAGGCGGCCACCGATATCATTATCATTGTCATCATTGTCGGATTCGAAAGATTAACCCGGATTTAAGAAGGATAGGCGTGCGGCGCGGTCGCGTCGCGGCATACGCCTTGACCGTCACCTCGCTTGGAAATTCCCTTATTTTCATGTTCTAACACGGTTAAACCACGGTACTGATAGCCTCCCATGACTAAATACCCGTCCTAACCTGTTAAACTTGTCAGACAAGTCAAATCAAGCCAATCACAGCGTAATTCCCATGAAACGGCACTTGTTTTCATGTTTTGGCAGGAATGACCACGTGCGAAGCTTGCGCGTGACAGGTCCATGAAGCTCGTTAGCCCTGGATGTTTTGGCCCGCGCGATGCGGTCCGCACATCCTCTCCCCCTCCCTCTCATGTGTCTTGCGCGGATTTATGGTTATTTCCGATGAAAAGTGCCACGAAAACACGTCCACGCGCATGTGTGATGAGGTCGTGTCCGTTGGTCCGCGATGAAACAACGAATTTGCTGACGGCGTCAGCAAATTCGCTGAAAAGTGCAGCTGAAACGGCGAAAATATCCCCCAAACGACTGTGGATGTCCTTGAAAGGTCGGGATGTGCACGAAAGCCGCGGGAAAAACACGCACATCAAACTAGTAATTATCCCTGGCAGTGGGGAGCGGAAGTGCCTATTTCTGTGGCTTTAGGGGGTTTCGGCTGGAAGTGGTAAAGTGCTGTGAGGTTGCTGGAGAGGCGAGAGAAGAAAAGGCGAAGGATTTGCCCGGATATGAAGGCAGTGGAAAATTTAAAACAAATCCTTTACGAATCACTTTCCCAGTAAAAATGTTCTGTAGTACAGTCCCTGTCAAAAAGATACAAGGATTACACGTACGGTCTCAATGCGTCGCGGCTGCAGAATCGCGGCGGGACCTACTCGACCCTCTTACCCGGGGCATGCCCTCTCCGCATCCTGGGTGCCGGTCCCGCCACTAGTGTGCAGTCACGGAATCCATCTATCATTTCGTGGAGGACTGTACATTTAGTAGATCAAGATGATCACAATGGCAAATGAAAATCAATTTTTTACCCCCCCCCCATGGTAGATCACCTCCTTGCTCCTTGTATTTCTCCATTTTTCAAACTCTTTTTGGATGAGAGTTCACTTCAAAGTCCAATTCCTGCGCCGTACATTTCCCCGGTAGACTAGCCATGCCTTTCCGCCCACCAAAATAGCAATGTACTAGTGATCCCAGAATAGAAGGTGTTTTCCTAGCAAGTCAATGCAAGCCAAGGACTACGCGGCCGCATTTAGCCAGGAGGCCTTGCTTATCAAGTAAGAGTAACGCAATTTTGCACAAATGTCAGCATGCCCTGCAGCAAGCGCGCGTGGGCAAAGTGCAAACCATGATTCTATGCAACAAGTTTTGTTCTCGACGACTTTGCAGAGTTCTGCAAGTTAGTGACGTCATCGGGGTAAATCAACCGCGGTTGTTTGTGTAGTGGGCGAAACGTGGGGAAAATTTGTAGTGAAGCAAGAAGTTTCGGTAGAACTGAGTGTCTTATGGATAGCTCAGAGCTTTGGAAAATGCGAGGATTTTCCGGGTTGGGATTTGTCCAAACCTGGGATGGGTCCCTAATAGTCGTGTTTGTGTTTGTAGCTTCATTTGGAGTAGTGTATTCCCATTCCTCATTCTGGCTTGGATGCACCAATGAGATTACCCAGCGTAAAAGTGGTAACGCCCCAATAGTTATCTTTGTAGTTTGGGCCTATGAACACGTTTATGGGCCTATGAACACGTTTACCCTGGGTAACCTCAATGAGGCGTGTCAGCCTTGAAACTCCATTTTGACTCTACAGTGGGCGTCGACGTCGATGGCCTTTCCGCAGCCTCGAAAAGCACGCGGCGCAACCGCGCCGCTTGAGCAGGAATCCTTTCCGCTACAACGAACTATGGGGTTTTCTTGACAGTTAGTTAATTTTCTTGTTAGTTAACATCAAATGTGATAAACAACTATCAAGAAAACCCAAATTCGCCACTGCGGCGACGATTCCATTGTGAGCGGTGCGGTCGCGTCGCGTGCTTTTTGAGGCCGCGGAAAGGCCACCGCCATCGACGCCAATTGTATGTATATAGGCCGCGACAGAAGTTTTTAACAGGTGGTACGCAGCGCGTCGCCCACGCGTCACGGCGAAAGGTGCTGCCGCGCCGCATGCGGCATGCGTCGCGTGTTCTCGGCCCACTATTTTTGCCACGATGTGTACATGCACGAACTTTGACCCACCCCACTCCGATTTTTGTATCTTCGGACCTTCAGTCCTCGGTGTGCCACTACCTCAACTCCAATAAGTTTACCTCTGGATAACTGCTACCCATAATTGACTTTCGGATAACCAGAGGACGAATGCATAATTGAGACTACCCTAGGTAAACGGGCTAGCACAAACCAAATCTATCTATCGTTAACATGAGCATCAACACCTTACCCTGGGTAGTCTCAATGATGCATTCAGGCCCCGTTGTACCTGTAGGCTCACCTGCTGTGCCGCTCTCGTTCCTGCTAAGGCCGCGGGCCTTTAGCACAACGACCGTCAGGTTATTGAAAGCTGGTTGATACGTCAACGACAGCAACAACTCGCCACGTGCTGCCACACAGTCCGACGCGCGCGGTTGCAGCGCCAACTCCACTCTGCAATTGCGGACTTCTTTGATCTACCGTAGCACGAAATCAGCCTAAACTGACGCACCGCATTTCTTGATAGAGCATGAGTTCGGCGTCAGCAAGTCTGTAGACGCATTCGCCTACCACTGTGTCGCGACTGTATCGATCGAATGCAACCACCTAAAAATCGATAATCGATTGGGAATTTTTGTTTCGTGCTGGAGTAGTGTACCTGGAAGTGTAGTGTGCTAAGAGTGATCTGTTCGCTGGTCACACCATACATGGTGAATTGTTCATCGTATTTTGGTGATGTGGTAGATCGGACAATGCGGGTCTTGACACGATGTTCTCGTTCTGCAAGCATACACATGGCTATCAATTTATTGATTTTTCTACGATAGATTCCGTACCTGGTAGAAGCTGAAGTTTCACGTATGGATCCAGCAAGCATTGTCCGTCACGTGATACGACAAGTTCACACAAGTTTCGGCATTCCACCACGCCCACCTGGAAAGCGAGCAGTAATCGATAATCGATTGATTGTTGTGATTGGTGCAACTGGGTGTTTGGCTATTGGTCGGAAATGGACGGGTCCCTTCTGCGTTCGTAGGGAGCAATTTCGATTTAATCGTGTTGATGACGTAAAAACACGCATGCTAATGACAAGTTAGGGGACGTTGTGGGGCAGAGACGCAGAGGAGCGGTTAATTAGAGTGTAAACAATCCCGTTGCACGAGATTGCTAACCTAAAAGCAACTAATTTTCGCTTGTGACGCCATCGAGGCAAAAAGTGTCAGAAAGAGATGTTGTCATTTATTGATTGGCAGTTACACGTATAGACGAGATAGTTTGTGTATCAATCAATAATCACCTCCAGCACTACTACCCAGTCGATATAGCCTTGCCTTGTCGGTGAAACAGGGAATATTATGCAATTTCACACAAAATTACCATGACATGACTTTCAACTACTTCTGCAGTTTTTGTAAAATAAAGTAGTTATCCTACAGTAATTTGCCCTGCACTAGATTCTTAGGATAACTACTGTTATGTAAGAAACTAAGGTAAGCATATAATGTAAACAGTTCCAAAACCTAAATATAAAATTATTTCTTTCACCAACGGATACTGTAGGGTACCGTACCAACTACTACTCTCGTCATTGCTGATTTTGTTACGTACACAGTCTATTCTATTATACCAGTGGCGTACGCAGAAAGTGGTCGGGAGGAGGGAGGGCGTGGGAAAAATTGGGGTCTCCGCCGTTTTGGAGACTCAGACAGGAAATATAATTAATAAAAATATTAATTATAATAATAAATAATTGATAAAAGTTATTTAAAAAATAATAATAAGAACAAACAGTCGAAGATATACTGATACAAGGTTTTAATTTATTTTGTAAAGTAATTTCGAAAATCCGGCGACAAAATTCCCCCCCCCCCCCCTCGCGTCCGCTCCTGATTAATTATGATACAACATACAGTAAATTTAAAGAAATAAATTACGTACGCAAATACAAAATATAAAAATAAATAATAAATAGTAATGCATCAAGTAGTACTATACTTTATTTATTTATTTTATACACCATCAAGGTGTGCCATCAAAGCAAACAAAGAAGAGAGAACATGCACCAGAATAGATACAGGCGTAAAGGAAGGTAAAAAAAAATCAAACTTATCTAAAACAATCGATAATGCCAACACAAACTATAAACGTACAATACTAAAGTAAAAGTAAAAGGTACTACACTGATTATAATATACCGTATACTTAACCCATACTATCCATAGTAGACTAAATTTTAATATACTTTGCTCACTACTATTATACCTAACTATTACCAGTCTGTCCGTCCGGCTAACGCCGGACTTCCAGACTTCTATTGATGCTCGCTTCGCTCGCATACTTTACATTGTGTGCAAAAACCCTGGAGAACCTTTTGGAAGATACGAATCAATATTCACCCATGCAGAGCCAACGATCTCCTGAAAACTGCTCAAATCCGTTAGAGGTGGCCTTCTCCCATCTTCGCAAGGTGATTCTCCTTTGTTGGCCTTGTTGGCTATCAATGTTTGAATATAACCGATACAGCGCAACTGACCGGTGGAATGGCATATGTTTATCTGGCTGTTGTGGTAGCTAAACTGATAAGGGTCTACTGGTGTATATAAGCAGGAAGAGGGGAGGTGGTCCATTTAGGCACGAATGGAAAGGACAGAGAGTGCGAAAGGAAATGATGATGAAGTAGGTGAAGTGGAGGAAGAGAAGCATATAAGACAGAAATATATACTGGCGCACTCCTTGTGCAGGATTGGATCTTGCTCCTGCACTTCTTCATTTTCCAGGCGATTCCACACGTCTGGTCCCGTGGACCCACCTCCCCCCACTTTGGATGCCGGCGCACCCTTATCATATCGCCGGACCCACCCCCCCC
>JARK01001349.1:1394638-1407699 GCA_000688135.1 Ancylostoma ceylanicum | reverse complement strand
GGGGGGGGGGGGGAGAAGGGGGAGAGAGAGGGGTAGGAGGAGTAGAGAGGGTCATAAAAAGGAAATTTATATCAACTTTTTGCAAATCTAGGTCTAAATAAGAAATACAGGGTGCGTTGTTGTAGAGACAATGCATAATTTGGAGACGCAGACGGATAAGACATCGATATGGGCCTTCCTTTTCCAGAGCCTTTTGTATTTTTTCTTCAGAAAAATGGAATACTTGACAATTCCGGAAACAAAAAGCGAGTCGTAGTGGGATGGTGAGAATTAGAGAGATAGAGTTAATAGGTAAAGTGAAGAAAAAACCAACTAAATACCTAGGAAACCTAGAAAAAACCTAGAAAAAAGCCTGAAAAAAAAACTAGATTTGAGTATGGGGTACTTTTTTTTCATTTTTTCCCACTTCACAACATCCACTATGCTTCTCGTGAGAAAATTTATGGTAAATAAATAAATCATTCCATGACACCACTACGAAGGCTGTGATATTTCACCCCCCCCCCCTCCCCTCACAAAACTAGCGGAAATTTCGCCAAGTTTCGGGACTTTAAGGGAATTAAGATTAAGATTAAGAATTTGCCGGCCCTACCTTTCTTCGTTTCTCTGCTCTCTCCCCATTTCGAGTGCTATCTTATCAAATTGCCGGATAATGCGCTCGAGATCCCCAAATTGCCAGAAAATCCCCTAAGATCGCTTGTCTGAGTAGATGTCGGACGTAATTTATTCGTCGTCACGAAACTCGTGGACATGCGCATCCAGGCGCCGCGGATCGATCTGTCCCTGTCTGAATGTGCCGCGTTTGCTGTGTGTTGAGACGGCGTTCGCTGATTGTTTTCAGCGCTTATTACATCAAATACCAAAAACGAGTGCTAGTTGTCCTGGCAGGCGCCTAGTTGGGTAAACAACGGAGGTTTCAAAGATTGGGTATGCGGCGTCTTATGAGGAAGCGCAAGCACAACAAAGATCATACGAGAATCGCACGAAATACGGTAGTGGGCCATGCAGTGTGTATGTGTGTTTGTAAATATCTACATAAACTTGGGTGATTTTGGGGGTTTGGGGGAATATTCGGCTAAAAATGCCAAAAATCTGAGAAAATTGAAAAAAAAAATCGAATTTTTGTGGATTTTTGAAAAAAAAGTGTGTACGTATGTGTATTTATGTGTGTGTGTCTATGTACGTGTGTGAATTTGGGGCGAATTTCGATGAAAATTGCGAAAAGGGAAAAATTGGAAAAGTTGGGGTTTTTGAGGATTTTCCCGGATTTCTCGGGAATTTCTCTGGATTAAGAAGAGCAATGTACAAGAGTGTAAGAGCATGCCCGAAGCTGTCGAAAATTATTGATTGGGTGGATCAAGGTTCACTTTAACTTCTACAGCACTTCATCAACAATTAGCGGCGCACAGGTTTACTCAGTATGTCTGCGTCTCTCCATTTACATGTTCTCTACAAACATTGAATGCTCATGTAAGAACATGTTAGAACTTGTTAAAAGTTGTCAGTTCAGTGATTTACCAGCACCAATGCGTCTCTACCTATTACATAGTCTCTGCCATAGCTTGCACTCCCTTGAAGGGTAAAAAGACGTGTCACTATAGTCGTCCCGATGGCTGCTGAATTCGATCGATATATTGATCACTTGCGAGATCCACTCAACGCTCACGTGATTTGCGAATGAACCCACGTGCCAATCACGTGATTCGTGAAGAGCATTTTTTGCGCAGTTGAAAAATGACAACAACGCCTCTCAACTGTTACATATTCTGCAGAAATGCGTGAGAATTGCAAAGCGGCAGGGCAGAGTGCAGACAGCAGAGCTTTTTGTTATTGTTGTTGTTCTCACAAAATAGCAACATGCATGCGAAAATGGGGGGAAAGTCTTGATTCAACACGTCAGGGGAGTTTCCTCTGCGTCTCTAACACATCCTTTACAGGCCTAGAACTATGGATGTTGATGTCCATGTTGTGGAGAGGTAGCAGGACAACTGTTCCTATTCTTAGCCTCATCAGACTAGCACTAGTAAATTATTCGTAGAGCATTTTTGGGGGTGGACAACTACCCCTTCTAAGGCAAATAGGTTCTGAGAGATGTAGTATCGGTGTATTTTCGTGTCGTGTACTCCCAGGACAACTGTCACAAGGGCAACAAAATGATTTCCATTGACAGCACCCTCTTAGGGTCTATAATTTTGCAGCATTGCTCTTACGCAAAAGTAGCTGACAACTGTTACAAATCCCCACAAAGTGTGAGGAAGCCGGGAAGACAACTAACACATGGAAGTGTTCTCGGAACATGTGCTATGCAGAACGCCACGACATCACTCTATTCATCTATGCAAGGAGATGTGATAGATGTCCTGGACAAGTGACGTCAACAACATATCCCTTTGAATTGCAATGTGAATAGAATATAAGTGTACTTTGGATAATTTACACATGCACGAGAATGCAGTTTCGGACAACTGCAACAAATTTCACCCCTCCACTGGGGCAACCCTCTGCGTCTCTGCCATTCCTGGAAAAAATTGCTCACCTGTAACGCAAGTGATACTGGATCATAGCTCAATGTGAATGTGATGATTCCACGTTCGGAGGGTAACTCGGACGGGGAGAGTTTCCGCGTCCGATCCTCGAGCAGCGACTGGAACGGTACCACAGGACTCGGCGATGAGTCTGTTGAGAGAGGACTCTGAAAAGTAGGGTATCTTTGGTCCCCACAATACTTCGTAGGGTTCTTTAGTGTTTTGCCAGTACCTGCAGTGGAGATGGGCTCTGTTTTAATCCGCCGGGACCTTTTGGAAAGCCATTCCGCACGGCGATTACCTGAAATTGATGAGTTGGGTCTCGTTTTTATGACCAGCCGCGGCTGTTCCCGGTGAAAACATGAACTACTGGCAGCAGTTAGTGCTATTCTCTTGCTAACAAGTTGAATTGAGCCTTTAGATTGAGGGAAATGTGTAAGAAGCTCATAAGGACGGCATAGTTGTAAAGACAAGTCCTAGAGTAAGGTTACTGTTGCCCTTCATGGAAATTTAAGGAAATTTTCTCGAAGAGACTAGAAAATGTTGCAACACAACAGCCTCACGATAGCCGTACCTGCTGCGATTCTCCTGCAAGACGGTAACGATAACTAGCAGAAGAATGACAGCAAGGAGTCGAGTGGAAACTCTAATGGCATCACCGTCCAGTTGCTGCCATGCTCCCCTCAATTGCTGCTCAATCTTTCCTCCTTGTAGCAGCAGTTGCTGAAGAATCGCAGTAATTGAGGGGAGGATGGCAGCAGTTGGGAAGAGATGCTGCAAGAGTTTTCACCCAATGCATTACACTGTTCGGGCTCCGCTCCCAGCCCAAAATTACTAGAGTAAGAATGGCAGCAGAACAGCCATGTGTTGGCAGCAGTTGCTAGTATTCCCCTTTAGAGTGCAATTGACCAATCGGGAAAGGCTGTCAGCAAATAGCAGCCTATCAGCAGCAGCTGCTGCTATTCTCCTGCAGAGTGTTGGAGGCAAACTAGCACATTTCGTCATGTTATAATTGTATAAGAGTGGCCAATGTGCCAGTTGTTTCGAACGAGAGAATATAGGCGGGTAGTTGTCCAAAATCCTGACGAGAAATGGGGCGTCACCACGCTACTGTGATTGGTCCATCCAATCAACGCACCAATCACAGCAGCCTAGTAATGCCCCATTTCTCCACATGATGCTACACCCTCAAAATTTGTTCAACTTCCCATTGAGGGCGTGGTCTTGCTGCAAAAGTAGTTTTTGCACCAAATTTTTCTTCGAAGGGTAAAGTGGGCATGGTCACATTACAAAGTGAGCTGACTTTTGACTATATGGCTGGGATAAAATTAGGATGACACACATGCAACTACCGTAGTCGGAATGATCGACGATTCAGGAAGCTGGATGCCTTTTATTATTCCACGTAAACATGCCACCAACGGGGCGGAAGTTCATTTCCAGTTTAAATTTCCCGCCTGGGAGTAACGCGTATACAACGCGTTGCTGTGCTAGTGGCATTAATAACTGGTACAATCATACGATGTGGTAAATGAGTTCATGCAAGTTTCAATGCACTAGTGAATTGCACATAATAGGTATACTGTAATTATACTTCTCATCAGTCCTTTAAAAAATGAATAAACATGCACTTTCCAGTGTGAAAACTTTCGATTACTATGCAGCATTTGCATGGAGCACTTTTTGCCCTGTTAATTCAGGATAAAACGTGTCAGATGAGGTGTTTCGTGTTAGGATGTGTTAGATGACATTATCCATACGCGTTTTTTCAGGATTTGCTTAACGATCTAACATGTTTAACATGTTAATTGCAATGTCTGCACAAATCCGCCAGACGCCTCGCAAAAAATTAATATTGATTGGCGGGGTGGGCGGAGCTTATCTGAGGGGCTAACGGATAAATCGGATTACACCTAATGCCCAATTTGTTCGTCAGAAGGTACAATCCGGTACGTTTCAGCGGATTTGCGTGCTGAGCACTGATTAAAGACCAGTCTTTATCGTGTGATTGCGTCTTTTGCGGGACGGGTGCCTTGGCAACAGGCGTTTATGGAATGACCGAGGACTCCATATATGTGAATTACTATGGGACGCGATAAAAATAGTGGATTGGAAATGGATTCCGGAATTTCTTCTAGGGATCCTTCGAGAAAATATGCACTTCTGACGAATAGTGCGTGCGTGAATGTGAAGTATGTGATTCCCAGGAAAATTCCCTTCTCAGACAAACTGTCGGAAGGACCACAGCAGAAAGAGATCTTGACCATGTGGTTAAGCAGTGAGAGACGCAGAGATAAAGAAAAATTCGGAAGGACCCCAGCAGAATGTTCTCCACGGCGGTTTTTCCGACTCGCTGTAATGGTTCGGAAGGACCGCAGCAGGATACCGGATGAACCGCAGGTCACCTGTCAGCCCTCCCGGTTTTCTGCTCCGGTCCTTCCGGAAATAAATTTGTCCGAGTTCTTTGAACATTCTCTTCCAGCAGTGGTGGTCTGGGCAAGAAGGAAGAGAGAGAGAGAGAGAGAGAGAGGGGGGGGGAGCGTTATACCTGGAGAGGGAAGTGCGGTCAAGCTCCGTGATTGGTCAGTCCATGCAAGCAGCCAATCACAGAGGTCGGTCGCCCCGCCTTTTCCAAGTATTACGCGCCATGCCCTGGGAGATAGAAACTCGTTCTATAAAACATGCGAAAAATTACCATTTGGATAATTTCCATTCATACTTCCCGCCATTTTCGAATATTCCTCTCAAAGCCTTCATGTAAATTAATGGATCCACTAAAATCCAGGCTGGCCACGCCCTCTTTTAGGTAAGCCACGCCCCATCCTTACCACCCTGATACCCAGGATGTGAAACAAAAAAAAAATGCAGATACAGCGCAATTGCAATATATACCCTGTAGTCCTACGAATGGGTCAGGTATTGGCATTGGAGCAGGGTTGTGGGTCGATTATCCCGCGCGCGTCGGGCGCCAGTAGGGTAGTGTCTAGAAAACCTCCATTCCCGAACTTTCACCAGGACGGACAGTTCAGCTTTGATCTAAGGCGATCAATAAGACGTGAAAATGAGTTAGAGCATCTTTTGAAGTATATTTTGCCGTTTTTCTCCTAGTTGAAAAACACAAAGCGGCCTGACGCGACGCGTACGGGTGGTAAATGTCGGTTGTGATTAGACGATTGTGGATCAGGTCTTGGGTCAGATATTGACGATGGGGCAAGGTGGCTATTACCAAATATTTCCATCTCCCCAATAGTGCAGAAATGGATATTCAGCGCAGAGCGTTCGGAGAGGCGTGGGAATTTTCCCACGCTTCAATCTTCTTCAAAGGGTATAGACAGAGGCTCCTCATGCATTCCGCAGTGGTTTCCAGACCCTATGGGAAATAGTCTCGAAACTATACCTTGTTTCTTTCTTGAAAAGTTGAACTTCGATCAATAAGTATATCTTTCATAAGAAACAATTTCCAAATGAACGTCGATGTGCTGTTTATTCGTCCCGAGAGATCCAGTCACTGTAATCTGATCTACTTGTTGACCAGGCTTATGTGGGCGAAATTAGCCGGGGAATGAAGCAGAGATCAGGAGGATGGACTGTTGGCTAAATATAGCCTAGACCACATGGCCTGATAATGAATTTTTCAAGTGTGCTCAATTAACGGGACAGGTGAATTTTACCAGCTTGGAATTGGCCAGACCCAAGATGAAATTCATCCGGCTATTAGCCTGAATGCCGGTGAATTGGATATCCTTGCAAGGCGGTTGCAAAAATTGCAAGCCCCTCAGGTGCTGGCGTTAGCGGAGCCCACGCATTTGGCAAAAAATAGCCATTAACTCACGTAGGATACGAGCGGGGCTGGCACTTTTAGCCGTTTTGTGCTAAATTCGTCGTCAAAGCTAGAATTGGCGCTACACTAGGCTTTTTCACCCGTGGGATGTAATCTGAGGCCGGAAATGAGAATGTGAAAGTTAAAGAAACAAATTTGTAGCGCAATCAAGTTCTGGAAAGGTTACATGATTTCTGATTGGTTTTTGTATCACGTGCCTGCATCAATCGATTATCGATCGAACCAGGATTGAGGTAGACCTTTTTTGAGAGTGGGTTAAATATAACCCAACCCACATTCGCTAGGAACTTGGCTTTACCCTCATATTGTGAATTGAGGTCAGCAGGCGTAGTCGACCACATCCTGTTCCCTGCCTCGCTAATAAAATCAATAATCGATCGACCTACATAATCAATAACCTACATCATTCGATTATCGATCCATCCAGGATTAAAGTAGCCATTTCTCGAGAGTGGGCCAAATATAACCCAACTCACATTCGCTGGAAACTTGGCTTTACCCTCATATTGTGAAATGAGGTCAGTAGGCGTAGTCGAGCGGATCCTATTCTCTGCCTCGCTAATTTAATCAATAATCGATAAATAAAAAATTCACTGAGTTAGATTTGAGAACGAGGATCTTATCCTCTGTGAAGATTAGGTCACAAAACTAGACGCTTCTAAAAATCTGGACAAAATCCCCACAAATCTCACCTTTTTCCACCAAGCCAATCAATACCAATAGTCAATAAATCGATCTTCCTCACTAAACAGGTCTACCACGTGTCAAGACATGTTCTTACCTGTTTAGGCGGTAGAAGCAATGACGGATATTGTCGCCGTTTTCGTACTGCTAATAGTGCTGCTATAGCGACAACGCCTAGCAGTCCAAGCGCTCCTCCAATTCCCAGATACAGCCATTCTGAAAAATCGATATATTGATTGCTGTCATAATTGCGGGAAAAGAGTAGATTAGGTGCATTTCGTCGATGTTCTCGTCGCTTTTCTTCTCGCCCTTGAGTGGCTCTCTCCAGGAAAGTGCTAAATAGTGCTGTTGTCCTAAGCTTCGCGCCTTCTTGGAAATTTAAAGGACTTCGCCTAATTAAAGCGGTTTTGAGATGGCTGGAGAGTCTTCCGCCTCGCAGCGCGTGACGTCGCCGCAGCCGTCATGCGAGTGTAAACATAATTGAAATGTCTGTTGATATGCTGACGCCTACTGATATGTAGCGAAAATTACTTCCTTTAATAATGGTTACTAGTGTAGAGGAGGCAATAGCGGTAATTTCCTCGCTAGTTTCACTCGATACAGTAATTTCCTGTGTGACGTGTTGAACGACCTTTCTGCTATAGCCGCATTTAATGGCACCATTTGTCCGAAAACGTTCCGGGGATGTTGACAACAAGCCGGTCCTGAGCGGAATTTGTCATTACGAAAGGACCAAAATAGTTTTGGTAGGAAAAACTAGGGGAAACGTTTTTCTCTCTGGTTTCCATGAGTTGCGAGTTTTTTACTGTAGGATTTGAGGTGTGTATCAACATGAGGGAAAAAAGGGGCGTAGCCAGACGACTCTGATTGGTGCATTCGGGCCGCCCATCACGCCTAGCTGTTTGAACTCGATCAGCGTCAATCCCGTAATACATGGTCTACATATTTGTGCTTGGCGCCGCAAGAGTTTGAATAGAGGGGCGTGACTGGCGGCCTGAATGCGCCAATCAGAGTCACTTGGTCACACCCCTTTTCCTTCGCAATGATACACGCTTCAAGATTTGGTTATGGTAAAGCGCAAATTCTATCCAAAAGAGTAGCCGAAAATTCTGGAACTTAAGGCTACTTGATAGAGATACATCCAGGGGGGTTCATTCCAAGAATTGGGGCCCAAGAGATCAGAAGAGCAAAGAATGATGTGCCAACATGTTTGCTTAACGAACTCAACTGAACACATGTAAATGAAGTAATTTCCGGGAGTTTTGAATGACAGGCGTTCTTCTCTTCGCGCAATGTGATACGCACGCGCTGCGGCAGAGACGCAGAGGATGAGCGCTCTGGTCGTCTGCCTGACTAAATGAGGAGATGCGGTTTGGCACAAAGCAACTCGCAAACAATGGTGTTCTGACATGTTTGCTCAACAAAATCGAGTGAACACATGTAAATTAATCAATTTCGCTTGTGTATCATCATGAGGGAAAAGGGGGTGTGACCAGGCGACTCTGATTGGCGCATTCCGGCCTCCCGTCACGTCCACCTGTTTGACTCGTACGGCGCTAAGCACAAATGGACCATACTATGGGATTGACGCCGTTCAAACAGATGGGCGTGACGGGCGATCTGAGTGCGCCAATCAGAGTCGCCTGGCTACGCCCCTTGTTCCAATGTGATACGCACGCACCGCGGCAGAGACGCAGAGGATGAGCGCCCTGGTCGTCTGCCTGACTAAATGAGGAGATGTAATTTGGCACACAAACAACTCATTACGCGGGAATAACAGAAGGGCCGCGTACTTTTTGACGCCTTTGATGTTTAGTACCGAGCCGCCTGAGAGAATTTACGCACTACTACGGACCACACGTCAAAGAATACGGCAAACAACAACCACAGAATTCAAACGGCTAATGAATAGTAACAAAGCCAGTAGTTTCACCACTCAGAAACCGCATTTGAACGCGATTATCCCCGTCAAACAGCTTAGATTACATGTTAAGACGAAGCAAATGTGTACGTAGGCTACGTACTTTCTAGATGGCTACAGTAATCCCAAAGAGTGTTGTACTTTTGTTAAGGGCAACGTTCGTGTAGCGCGCTAAAGTTCATATTCTTTTGATTCGTTGTTCGCGTGAGAGGGAAGCATAGGGCATGCTTTCATTAGAAGAGATGCTGTTCAAGTTCAAATTTCATGCATATATCATGCAAGTTTTCTGCTTGTCATGTGATGTTATTAATCGCTAAACCCACGAGAACATGTGACTTAATTAAGGATCGAATAAGGCAGACAGAGAGACCGGAAGCATAATGGCGCCAGGCAAGACATGTGACTAGACAATAACGTTGTAATGAGGGGAACTGATGATGAGGAAGTGACTCTGGAAGCCCTAGGGAGGTATGGGTATCCATGGGACATCCATGGATTCTTGGGTATTGGTGAACTGCCCATATAAAAAGCCGAATATAACAGCGGTTCTCCTATTTTGTCCCAAATGTCGCTGGAATTGGCGCCAAATTGGGTAATAACTGTGGAGAAAATGGTGGATAACATGGGCGCTGGGATTAAATGGAATCCGCTGACGTAACGGGAACTCTCGTTATTCTTGCTATGATTCAAATGACATATCCCTATTATCCCTAATCGTGTTACAATTGGGTAATAACCGTGTATTAATTCTGTGACGTGAGCGGGGTGATCCATGCGTGAGATGAGCCACGTGCCTGTTCGAGGAAGAAGATCTTAAAAGTTCGTTAGTTTTGAATCACTGCAATCTGTGTCAGTTGTCCGAGCGGGAGTGCCTGTATTGAGAGCTAATCAAATGCAATGACTGAGGGCTAAGCGAGGGAAAGCCGTGCAGTCATAGAGGGATAGTCGCAAAAGTCCCCGAAAAGTTTCGGAATACAGAGCTAATGGTAATGAGCACAGGTAAGTCAATAGACGTTGAAGTGACCTAGCTGAACACCGAATTTACCTTTCAATTGAGTTCACCTTCAGCAATGGTGAGGTAATCGGAAGGAATCGGAATTTAACGGGGAAATGGTTGAATAATTGGGCAATGACCGGGTAATAATGGGGCAAACCGGGGACGAACGTTGGAAATGTAAACCTGAAGATATATGGGTGGAATATCAAGAGATCCCCGGCCTCGATTACGGAAAGCTAACCTCTCGCTTACGATACCCATACCCACTATACCCACTGTCTGGTAATGAAGTGGTTAACTTACCACCAAACTAGCGGGTAATTAGTGGGCAATGACCGGGCAACAACGGGAACCTGTATGCATCACTGAGATTACCCAGGGTAAGCGTGTTGACGCCCGTGTTAACAATGGGTAGATTTTGGAACTGTTGACAATTTTACCCTGGGTAATCTTAGTGACGCATGTGGCTCGGGGTGTTTACCGCGCTC
This sequence comes from Ancylostoma ceylanicum, assembly GCA_000688135.1. Lineage (NCBI taxonomy): Eukaryota > Metazoa > Nematoda > Chromadorea > Rhabditida > Ancylostomatidae > Ancylostoma > Ancylostoma ceylanicum. Next base: position 1,397,243 of record JARK01001349.1, on the reverse strand, counting down.
AAGCTATTTTACTCCTTAACACGAAATTACAAGTCCAATGATGACGCCAGCAACAAAAACACTACCAAGGCCTCGTTATGTTATTCCATTCTCTCTTATGAGAGCATGCTATCTTCTCATTTCAAGGATCTTCCGCCAGATACCGTAATCCAGCATTCGCCAGCAAACATTATTCCAAATGTACTACACCGCCCAAGGGCAAAGAAGGGGTAGAGCCCACGAGACTTTTTCGTGCCGGGACCTACGCTTTCGATTAATGAAATATGAAGGTGTTTTTAGCGATATGTAGCTACAAAGGGCATAGCGGCGCTGGATAACAAGGTTTTTGCCTTGTTATCGACATCGAATAAGGTGTGGGACATAGAATTACAGCAGTAGACTTAATTCTGGGAATAAACCGGGACTTTCGGAAATTAATGTCCAGAATTCCCACACGTACGCGTACGCGGACGAGTTCTCTGATCATCGTCGCGGAAATGGCATGAATTCGTATGTGAAGTAGAGCTGTTACCCGGAAAAACAACGCAAAAATGAGTTGGAGGAAGTTGTGGAGCGGAAACTCGTCCGAATAAGTGATCGCTGTGGTCGAGGATTACTGTACACTGAGCATTGGGCATGGAAATTTCATGGATAATACGCTTTCTTAAATGTACATGTTTTTTTGCACTTCAAGCACTTTTCCAGACAGGACCCTCACGTGACAAGTGTACGCGTTCATCGGCAGCGGCGTAATTGTGAACGTGTGCTTCACGGCGATGAGACGTACTTGAAATTCATGGAAGCGGAACACGATGCCTCATATGGAGACGTTGTGACTGCACTTTAAAGGACTCATCAGGTAAGGGCATTTGCGATTAGAGCGTAAGATGTTGCTGTACTTCCGGGATGAGTGGATCTACTGAGAAAGACATCTATAAATGACTACTCAAATGAAAAGGACGAGTTTCCCCGCAAATGACGTCACAGATAGATTACGCGTTAATTACCAGTCAGCTAAACTTGTTAAAACACGTTTGAACACGTGATCAGTGCGAAATCCGTTGAGAATTCGCAAATTCATCCATGTTACATGTTAATACGTGTTAACGTGGTCAACGACCCTGATTCATGGTAAGTGATACGGTAGAGTTATTTGAAGAAACACTAGGTCAATTAGATAGACATGCTCGTTACGAGGATTACGGTAAGTGTGTGAGTATGCGTCACTGCATAGTGGAAACACATGACGAGAATATGTAGGCGTAAACAACTTGATTAAATGCTTAACGGAAGAAAAATGCTGGCGTAAAATTAGTGACATGGTCTGTAATCATCGTTCGTAGTTGAAATTAATGACCCTAACGCTTATGCGTACACAGATTAGCGAATTCAGAACTAATTTAAGCTTTTTGAACTTTGAAAAGGGCACCCGGAAGAGAGGAGAGAGCCAACACACAGCGCGACAATCGATATATTGATTGGCGACCGTCGATACGAATGACGAGAGCGATCGACTACAGTATACCTACCGTGACTGGGAGCTAGAGCCGCCTGTACGCTGGGCATGCGATGAGGGAGACTGACGGGCAGCGAGGGGGCCGAGAGTGCGGTGAGTGCTCTCGCCGACGCGTCGACGCAGATGTGCATCGATCGCCGCCGCGCCGCGTCACTTCGTCGACGGCGACGTCATCGGCGCGGCCGCGACGAGCAGCAAAGGAGTTGGCTCAGTCGGCTAAGTCGCTTGGACTTTTCGGGATCCGAAGGTGTGGCGCGGCCTGGGAATGTGCGTTATATTTGTCTGCGGGAAAAGGACTCAAAGAGCTGGCAAGAAGAACCACCACAGTATGTTCCTCGTCGACGTCAGAATTACCCATGCGTAGGGTCTAACTTTAACACACTTGGATTCCGGCAGCCCTGGGCCTGAGTGCATCATTTGGGTTACCCATGGTGAACGTGTTGACACCAAGTTTAACGATGGCCAAACCCAATCAGTGTTAACCCACTCACCCTGGGTAACCTCAGTGATGCATGCAGTCTCTGGCCTTTTCTCAACTCTTGCTGACGAACAGTTAGTTATTAGTCAAACTTCTGTAGCACTAACTAGATTGACAGTAGCTTGCTTTCGATTTTCTGTACCGTCACCAAAGCAAGACCTGCGGGACCGCGTCGCAACCGCATCGCAACCGCACGCCTGCGTTCGAAACTACTGGTAACTTTTCCACTATTTAGGAGTTGACGAAAAAGAGACAGGAGTGCAAGGATTGTACGCAGAGACCTCAGAGTTTATATTTCCTGATTTTGTTCCTTGCGATGAACCGCTTTGCGACCGCGTCGCAACCGCATCGCGGCCGCGCGCTGAGGTCTTACGTCGGGAGTAGTGTCTCTGTAGTTATGACCTGAAGATGTATTTGAGCAAAATATATTATACTTCTATGTCTACACTTTGGCTTTGGCGACAGAAGATCTGTACCGCCCGCAACGCAACCGCGTCGCAGCCGCGCGCAAAGGCCTGGCGTTGCTGGCGGCAGGTCTACACGTAATTATGACGCTGGCTGTAATCATTAATAGTTTTTTTCACGAGGATTCGTACCTCTACCCTTCCCGATTTTGAGCAATGATTCTGGCA
>JARK01001349.1:1366430-1394275 GCA_000688135.1 Ancylostoma ceylanicum | reverse complement strand
CCTCCCTCCGCCCCGATTAGAGTTGTCTTCCGGTGGTGCATCGCTGATGAATTGCAGAAGGCAGCGATCCTTGGATGTATGGTCCTGCTGGAAATTGCCTCAACTGCTGCAACTTTGAGCGCTGACACCTTTTGAATATGTGCTAGTTGAGCTATTTGTCATTTTGTTTTATTAATGTGGACATAGGGACATGAGAAGCCGTTGTTGGTAAGGATTCTATAAACAAGTGTTAGTTGTTGATACTGGAATCGTAAGGATTCTGAAGCCGGATTTTGATAGTTGTTGAAAGACGACTAGAATAATGAATGAAAATGTAAAAGAAAATAAAGTCAAGACCAGATATTATATTTTCAGAAACATGTTATTGAATATGATTACTTTTTTCTGGGACAAATTCAATTTCTAAGCACTGGCACAGAGAGCTTCATCAAGCACTTGGTCTCACTCGTTCAGCACCATTTTCATAACAATATACATGTGATTCTGTGATTTGGTCTATATAAATAGCCCTCTTCTGAATTCAGGACACCAACCTCATCCAGATGCTATTCCCAAACCCAGTAGGGAGTGCCGGACGCAGCAGTGACTAGCTAGGGGGTGGGAAAAAGTGGCACCGCCGCTACTTTGATAATTAATATTTTTACTATTTTTGCTGTTCCATCGAGACTTGCATGGAACAGCAAAAATAGAGAAAATATTAATTATCAGTTGTTATCAACACTTAAAAGAAAACAATAAAAATGAACAATTTTAGATTAATTTGCGCAAAGTTTCCAATTTTTTTATAAAGTATTTTCGAAAAATTCGGCGACCCATTCTCAGGAGAGGATGAGCTCCTCCCCCCTCGCTCCCCTGCATCCGCCACTGCTTGTAGAAGACAAGAAGCGTTCACTAATTGTTCACAGATATTCGCACTATATTATACCTCGTATTAAATTGCACTATATATACTTCGTATTACATTCAGAGCCTTTTGTACATTCAAAATTCGCGCGTGTTCAAAATTCATAATTTGAGCTGAGTATCGGCAGTACATTTGAAGTCGACGCGCCCGATGATATCCATTTTTGAGACATAATGAGCGATTAGCGGATGTATACACAGTAGGGTTGTCTCAGAAATATGTTGATCTAATGGCGGCACGACTGGGCGCTCGCACTCCTCCACGATATTGGATAGTTTGATCACAAAATATTGAAAATAAGACAAAAATGAAAAAAAAACTGTAGGTAGAATGTGCCCATTAGGGCTAAACTAAGCCATTTGTGGAATAGACAATGGTTTTCATTTATCTTTTTAAAATTTCTACGAAACTCCAAGGAACTAGGTGCAAGTTTTTGAATTTTTGCTTTCTATTGTGTAGTTTGCGGTGCCTCGTCTGTGCCCAGCCCAACTAACAGAAATCCTTCCGTCAATCCGTTCGATTCCTATTTATCTGACATTCCGGATTTTTCTCAATCAGAATATAGTGGGAATTCTCATGTCTCTTGGGGCAGCACTCCCATCAATTGAAATCTTCGCCATGGATTACATTGAAGCTTTAGCTTAGTTTTGTGATCCTTTGGATGTGTCTCTGAGAAGCAATTCACAGCGAATTTTGAGGATAGAGATTTCTTCGCATCTTTCTCTCGTTGGGATCGACGAGAGATTTTTTTTGAATCCTATGAATATATGCTAATTCTAGAAGTATATGCCAATGAAAAATTGAGGTGGGCGTTTCTGGATTCTCAGTTAAGTTCCGTCCGTGGATGGAAATTGTGGGGCGACGGTTGGTTCATGACCAGAGCCGAGAGGTTTGAGTCAGTAATTCTGGTCATATGTATTTTGAGATTTAAACTTGAGTAAGAATACAATTACTGTAGTCCAGGCAGTTGTAGTTTGATATTGTGGTCTGGTGAAAGATATACTCCTTTTCGGGTATTTTTATCGCAGCCTTTCTGAACGGAAATCAAGGTATTTCTTGGTTTTTCAAATTCTAGAACGTGAGGGTAAAAATGATTCTCTGAAGATTCGTAAACAAAGTAATAAATGTAAACAACAGCGCGACAGCGTTGATTCCAAAAATCTTGGTGAGGCTAAATTCAAATTTGGGAACGGTACGTATTGCCTAACTATGCGCTGTAGCTTTGGTTCAGGTTCAACACGATAAAAGTTTACGCGTCGAGTAGACCACAAGGTCTGCATCTGCGTCAAATACATGAAAGAAGTACTTCTTCTTCTTCTTCCTCAGCGTTTTTCCCGTTTCGTAGCGGGGTCCGCTTTGCTGATCCTTTGACGCCATATTGCCCTGTCGTGCGCCTGGTCGGGATGGATCCTAGCCAGCTTGAGATCAGCGTGCAGGGTGTCAAGCCATCGTTGTTTCGGTCTTCCTACTTCTTGTGCCACATGAAAGAAGTACTATTCTTGGAATATAGAGCCATTTACATTGTTTTGTGTACGTCGGTGGCGCCTCAGACGCACGCATTTGTTTACGGGAGACCAACGCAGCAAGGAAAAACCAAGATAGGGACCGAAACTGAATCAGAATGACTGTGAGTATATTACATGAGTACGTCGTGCGTGCGAGCATAGGCCCAGGCACACCTCATACCGCTGACGCAGTCCATACGCAGACGAGATGCATACGTTTGCGACGTCGTTGCGATTCGCGGTGTGCGCGCAGTGTTCTAACTCAAGCGAGTCAGAACTTATGGTGTATCGTCTATCCGAAATGATGGAGCCGCCGTCGCGGTCAGGGGACCCAGAGGCGGCGCGGCTGTGACATGGGTGACTTGGCAGCGTACAACATACGTCACAGCCCCGTCACTCCTGAATCCCCCAACCGCGTCGGCGACCTCGTCGTTTCGGATGAACGGTACACCATAAGCTCTAACTCGCTTGAGTTAGAACACCGCGCGGACACCATGAGTCGCAACGACGCCGTAAGCGTCTCGTCTGCGTCTGGACTGCGTCAGAGGTGTGCGTGGCCTATTCTTCATTATATGGTTGCACGCACGACGAACGCACTCAGCCAGTGTACTCGCAATCAGAAAACACCCGCGCGACATGTCGATCGTTTCGTTTTGACATGTCCTGACACGCATCACGTGGATTCTAACGAGTATGGACGGAACAGAGCCTGTAAGAACTAATTTCGCCACGTTCTAACATGTACTGCATGTTAGAACGTGTCGAAATCAACGTGCGCCCACGATGCAGCGGTGTTGATAGTTTTGTTCGTACGGTTCAACGAGGCGGTGTCAGCGGAGGGCCCAGAAGTGTGTCAGAATGACAAAATAGTGTAAATGCTCTCATCCAGTGATAACCTCCACAGAGATGCCGAAGAGTGAGTACCACCTTTTACTGTACAGGGTGGCGCATAATTACTGTCCCATCATTGCGCGAGCGCAAAATTTGGCCTACCTTATAGATTCAAATCTTTTTTTTCTTGTTAGGTTCGGCATATCATTTTGCTTATATACATATGTTTCATATCAGTTGGCTCGCCTCACTTTCAAAAAAATGACAAAGCCATCATCACACCGTTCCGCAATTCTGGAGATGCGTCGAAGGGAAATGGCACCTTCGGAAATTTGTCATCGACTCAAAATGAATAGGAATCTGGTGTACCGGACTCTGAAACGAGGGACGACGGATGATCTTCTAAGAACCGGCCGTCCTGTAACGGTCACAACTGCCCGCGTGAAGAAAATTGTTAAGAAACTTTTGAAGGGAAATTCGTGCCTTAGCATGAGAAAGATGGCAACCGAGCTGGGTGTCTCATGGAAAAGCCTCCATAAAATTGTTGAGGACAAGCTTGGGATGCGAGCTTACAAGCTCTGAAAGTTGCATGGTGTCAGCGAGAACCAGAGAGCTGCCAGAGTGGAAAAATGCCGTGCGCTCCTTGAGAGGGCCGTCGGTGGTGGCTACATGAGGATGCTTTTAATGGATGAGAAACTGTTCACAATCGAGCAGGTGCACAATCCCCAAAATGATAGATTGTATGCAGGAAGTAGTAGAAAAGCCGATGCAGCAGGCCGGATCGTATCACGCAGCTTGCATCCAGCATCTGTGATGGTTTGTTCTGAAGTGTCAACGACAGGGCGAACCCCCTGTTTGTTTGTAGAAAAAACCGTCAGAATTGACAAAAACGTATACTTGGAAATACTGAAGAATCATTTGCATCCGTGGGCCACTGAACACTACGAAAACGGCGACTGGATCCTGCAAATGGATGGAACACCTGCCCATCGGGCTAAGTCCACCCAAGATTGGTGCCTCGCCGACCTTCCGGACTTCATCAGTGCCTCCGAATGGCCGGCCAATTCACCTGACCTGAATGTACTGGACTTCCCTATCCGGGCGATGCTGGAACAGAAGACCTGCCAGAAAAAACACACTAGTGTTCAGGCTCTGAGGAAGTCTCTGGAGAAAGCCTGGAACGAAATCCCACAAGATCACGTGCGGGCACGGTGGAGGCATAGCCTGAGCGCCTGATGGCTGCCATCCGCGCCAAAGGAGGCCACATTGAATGATCTCTTGGTTATCGTCCTGTCAAATGTTACTAAACATTTGGTGAACAGATCTCCTGGATTGATTTGTTTGTATGTCCTTTATCTGCTTTTTATTATGGGACAGTAATTATGCGCCACCCTGTAGAAGTGTCTGTTGTCGATATTCATGTGGGAGCACTTGCATCGATGTGGTGTCTTCTATAAATTCCTATAACTTTGAGATTTTTTTCAAATAACGATGCGAAATTGGCTATTCATTATTTTTCCAATTTGCAGTGTCAGGGAGTTGAACAGTAGAAAATTAAAAAAAATAAAAATTGAGTATTGGTTTTTTCCTTGCGAATAAATAAACCTCTGACGAGAGCTCACATGGTTTGAAGTGCGCCCTTCCCCCTTGTTTGCAGCCTTCCGCCTTCGTTTGCTTAAATATATTTTTTTCTCGTCGTGCTGCTGGTGGCCGAGTCCTCTAAACTACTCTGATATTATTCCAAAATGGAAGCATACGCGTAGGTAAAGGTAAACACAAACTTTTGGCAAGCAATAAGAACAGTACTGACTTCTTTATTTCAAAATTCTCCAATAAGAAAAAATCGGAGAAATTGGGAAAGAATGTTCAAATCTGGCCAAGTTAGGGAAACTTTAATCGCAATGCTCGTCAATATACAACGATTGTGAGTAACATGAAGAAACAGCTGAGTTTAGTCAGTAAACCTTCGAACGCACTGGGGTAGGACTTCAAATCGAGCCTGGAACGATGAATTTGCTAGGAAATTTCAAGGCTTCCCTAAGCATACCTTTGGTTTGGAGGCACATGTGAAAATGGTTGAGCGTAGATCGGCTAGGTTCTGGAAAGAAGGGATTACTAGATCGTCGCACTCTACCAAATGTTCTCGAGGACAGAAAAAGAACAAGTGGAATATATAGTTCCCTCAATCCCACAAGCAGATGATGTATAAATATTAGGTTATAGGGATAGTTCTCGCGGTTTTTGAAACTGTGCTTTTTCTAACCCCACGTTGCCTTGCAGCTACCTATCTTTTGTACATACAGTGCGTATCATAAATATACGGTCACTCTAAAAATGGCGATATCTGCTTTCACACACATTCCTGACAAAAGCCACTGCGACCAGTGAATTCGGCGTGCCCGAAAACCATGTATCACCGCCATTCAGTTTCAAAAATGGAAAAAATTAAGTATAGCCCGTGTTTGGCCCCATCTTGCCGTGTATCATAATTATACGGGAACCCTCAATAAAAATAGATAAAATCATCCACTAATCCGGAATCCCCTGTCTCAAATTCGCAATAATTGATCATAAACACTCCTCAGTTAGTCCTCCAGTGTGGCAAGGATCGGAGCTCCTGAGGCGGAACAGGCGCAGATATAGGCTCGTCACTTTGCAAACTTCAGCAACCGCAGGATCGCCAAGCATATTGACCAGAATTCGAGTATCGTCGACGCCTTGGTGAAAATCCATGACTCCTACGGTTTGTGTGAGAGATCTGCACGGTCAGGGAAGCTGTCTTCATGAGATGAGCGTCGAGTAGGAGTGATGGCTTTGAACACCATGGTGCACATCATTGGGGTTCGAGCCAATTATCGACTCCTGTCTCTAGAACGATGGTATAGAGAAGAATGAAATAAAACGGCAAGACTGTCCGCTTTCTCCTCCGACATGCTCTTAGGCTCATGAGGTCCCATAAGGTTGCATGGCTGTAGTTTGCCAAGGAGAACATGGCGACAGACTGGTCAAAGGTACGCATAGTTTTTCTGAGACTCACGAAGACTGCAATTCGTGTCCAGGTGATGTCCTTTGACTTAAATAAGTTCACCTTGAATGGTCTGATGGGAATTGGAGGGATCTCCGCAACGAGCCCCAGTTCTTCAGCAAGCGGTATTTCGGAGGTGACACAGTCATGGTGTGGAGCTGCTTCTGTCCGCAAGGAGGGATCGACATCGCCTTTATTTTAACTTGAGTAGACTGATCCGGCTAAAATGAAGTGTTTCGCGTCCAGCTCTTGTTCCTGCAGAAACAGCACAATGGAATTCTGTTCATTTTCCAGCAGAACAATGCGGACATCCACGACGCTCGTTCGAAGACGGCATGGTTTGTGGGCAACAATGTGACTGTTATGGCTTCTCTTACCTGCTAGGGCTCCTACTCTGACTGTGGGCATTAAAATTTTCGATGAGGGCAACGATGGTAGTTGAAGCCCGACCAATACGCTTTGTTATCCTTCGGGTGCTGAAGGTTGCAACGTGACAAGCCCATATCTGCGCCTGTTCTGTCTCAGAAGGCTCCGATCCTTGCTACAGTGGAGGCCTAACTGAGGAATGCTTATTATCACTTATTGCGAATTTGGCACAAGAGATTCTGGATGAGTGGATGATTTTATCTATTTTTTATTGAGGGTGCCTGTATAATTATGATACAATACAAGATGGGGTCAAACACGGGTTACACTCAATTTTTCCATTTTTGAAACTGAATAGCGATGAAACAGGGTTTTCGGGTACGCCGAATTCACTGGTCGCAGTGGCTTTTGTCAGGAATGTGTGTGAAAGGAGATATCGCCATTTTTAGACTGCCCGTATATTTATGATACGCACTGTATAAGAAGGTCAAGTATGTGCAAGTTTATTAGTACCATTGAATGTAAACCCCTGCACAACTCCTACCAGGAACATGAATTTTTCAAAACAGTACATTTGCGGCCTCCTAGTATACGGCTTTAAATCTGGTGAATCAGCACCGTATCCAGCCGCAGTATTAACGCTCTATTCGGGGACGGTGCAGTGACCGAACGCCCTGCGCAGGATTCGACCAGGTCCTTATGAGTTGGCGACTTTACCTTCAATGTTTCCCTATGGTCGGGACACGTATCTGGAGTCGACAATAGTCGACTGCGGCAGCTGGTAGGTTCAGATCCAAAGCAAACTATATCTGGAAGGACATAAGTCTTGGATTTTTATTTTCCCACCATCGCCGATCACCTGCGTCCGTTGGTGAAGGTACAAACGTTATCACACTGTGTGGTAAGGATTCGAGAGAACGCGATCTCCAGCGACGTGCCGAGGTGGCTACTGAATTGGCCTCGTACGGCCGTATAAAGAACTGGATGGAGTCCATCTTCACAGTTGATGCAAAGTGGTGTCTGTACGTTAACATTAAGGGCAGCCCACCTTGGGTTGACAAAGATGTGCAGCACGAGCCGCAACCAAAGGCAGGTCTCTACCCTATAAAGGTTATGGTGAGTACTTGGTGTGACTGTAAAAGCATGATGCACTGCGAGGTACTGTCACGCTATAATGTCCTCAAGATAGACCTGTACTGTCAGCGGCTGGATAGAATGGCCGCAAACATTGCAGGAGAGGGTCAGAATTACTGCACGATCCGATTCCTGCACGACAGTGCTCGTCCGCTCACTATAAGAGTGACTCGCCAGAAGCTGCACTTTGGATAGGAAGTGGTGACATCATCATCATACAGGCCTGATCTTACGCCAAAAGATTACCAACTTCTCTTGACTCTCTCTAACGCCTCGCAAGGGGAAGCGTGCGATGATGAAGATGACTTGGATCTCTGGTTGAGCAACTTTTCCGAGTCAATACTGGTAGAGTTCTATGCCAACGGCATCGAAACGCTTCCCGAAAATTGGCAAAGAGTGATAGTACGTGACAGTGATTTAACCATTCCTTAATGTGTTTCCCTATTTTTAAAAAGTCAATGAATTATGGTGTCTCAAAAAGAGCGGGAACTTCCTTTACAACCTATATATAACAGAATCGAAAAGTACCCACCAAAATCATACCGGGAAGAAGAGTTTTTCATTTGAATACCATTCCACTTTCTTGTTCCAGGAGTTGTTTGCTCGGGTTGAGTTCCCAATGATCTCTTCCAACCCACACGCGAAGGCTTTTGCTCCTAGTGCGAATTTGTCCGAGAAACCACTAACAGCTTCGGACAATGCTTCAAATAAGCCCAAATGGGACTTCATCTGGGTTTCAGCCTTTCCTCTTCCACATACGTAGAAACAGTTCTTTTGAAGACCCAGGATAACTTCTACATTTTCTGTCCCATCACCAGTGCTAGAGGTTGCATGGAAGGTGAAAATGGTCTGTTCGTCCCTCTTCAACTCGATACGCAGACTTTCGACACTCAAATCTCTGATCAGCTCAGTCACGCCGTCAAACACGACACTCGCACAGTGAGCACTTAAGGGGTAATTGTAGTGAATCATGTGCTTTATGATCTCTGGTTTTCTTTCTCGGAAACATATTCTGAGGAAGATATTGTGCAGGTCCGCAGCCAAGTAGTCGCAGCTCTTGCTTTTCGCTCCCATTTCAGCGTCGTACATCACCCTCCTTTTCGCGACCCTCTTCTTATCAAGCTTAATGCAACGCTCCTTTGCTGCTTTGCGCTCCCTCTTAACGGAATCGATCGTGTCGAGTGCTGGCTGCATGATCTCCCTAACGCATTCCCTGATGATAGGATCGACGATCTGTCTGAGGGCATTTCTGAGAGCGCCAGACAGGTGTTGGTTTGAAAACTCTTCTTCAGTTTCCTTGTTCTGGAGGTCGATGTATTCTTCATAGCGAAGGCGAGTAGCGATGGATTTCATAGATTTTTTGGATTTTTTTCCGCCAAACATTCTACTCATTCCTCGAATGGTGGAATTTATATCCGACACAAGGAGACTGCCGAAGGCAAAGAGCACGTTTGGTGGATCTGAACAGGCAGCTGAGGTGTAATGTGTGGTTTCCCCAAATATGTAGTCGAAGTGAATCTGAAAAAAGCTACCATTGGACGTTCATTTTCAAGATAAGGGCTGAGGAGGGAAGGAGGGGGGGGGGGGGGGAAAGAGAGGAGAACCAAAGCTTCCCTTTTTTCCTACTTAGGTAGAAAAAATCGAGCAAATTTCGCTTGTTCTTCATAAGTTGTTTCTGATCTACAATTCGTGTGAAATCGAGCAGATTTCGCGTTTTTGCTTGGAAAATTGATCCTTTTCGGGATGCTTTTTGGCACCTCTGACAAAACACAATTGTATGTGACAATCCCAAAGAGGTAATGTAGCTTGTATCAAATTCATTAGTTGGGTAAAGGTCATTTACACTCACCCCATAGATGGACATCAAGACGTCGACTCACCAATTGCAAGTCGTACGCATGCGAGGTGAACCATCTTCGAATGCCATCCTTCAGAAAAGACAAATGTTCAGAGTTTGCACAGCAGTTATTGATTAGATCTTCCAACGTCGTGACATCTTCGGTGCTTCTTGTGAGCATGCAGCCCAACTTTATCCTTTTCACGAGTTGCTCCACGAATTCACAAGCAATTCGATGAGCTTCCTTCAAACAATAAGGTACACCTAGAATACGGTTCTCCTTGTAATATTAAGTTGTCGGGACACTCGAGACCTTACTAATATTCGAACTTTTCAATGAGAATGCTTCAGGAAACGTTGCGATAAATTAGATAATAAGTCTGTGTTATGGCACACCATTGTTATTTTATCAACTTGCTTCAAACAGTACGTAACAATTCCTCCCCTTCCTCCCAGTACGACGATTTCCCGAATGACCACCACTTACCCACCTACGATTTTTCTCAGTAACTTTCACTTTTGTGGGCCCGTTCTCACAATTTTTCTACCTATATGATATGATCGGAAATGCTACCGTGTTCTTTCATGTTATCGCTAAATCCAAACGAATATGCTGTATTGAGTAGTTTAATCCACAACAGTTCTTTAACTAAACCCATTAGGAATGTAGGCTTTTCCAACAGATCGCTCAGATCTTGAACATAGTAAGCACAAAATTACCGAAGAATGTAGTCGGTGGAAAGGTATCGCTCCAAGAAAGTGGAATTCATAGAAATACTGAAACTGTAGAAGGAGATGTACAGTGAACTCCAAACGGTCGCAGACAAGGGCCAGGACCGCGGCGCGGTTTTCCTCCATGTCTCTGCCCAGCAGGCCCACTACCTCGGTGCAACAGACAATCAGAGTGCCCGCGCTGCGGTCCCCGACCCTTATGTGCGACCGTTTGGAGTTTACTGTAGTTAGTTCCCGACCTTAATTGAGAGTGCTTCCTTTGCTTCTCGCTCTCTGTGTGTAATTGCGACTTCATGAAATTCTCGGAGAATTTTGAACTCATCCAATGGGCTCGTTTTGGCTTGAGAGTGCATCTAAACAATCGCTATATTAATCGAGAAGTGGAATTTATTTGGTTCTCACTTCTTTTCATTTGGTTCTCATGAAATTCATTTTTAGTTCATTTTATCCCATTTGATTATGTGTGTAATTCCGAAAAGGAATATCAAATGCTAGAAGGGCTGTGGTAACTGGTAGTAGAACATCTTGGGTTACTAAGACGATATAGCAACTCTAGAAATCACTCTTTTCAATTGCGAAAGCTTTGACGTGATATTGCACACTGCTGGAGAAAGCGGTGCGGTGCCACAATTCTTCGATTGCTGTATTAGATTACTTCCTAGCGAACTCAACTCCAAGTTGTGCTTTTGTGAGTTTTTTTCTGCGAAAATCAAACGCAACTTGTACTATAGAAGCACTGGCAGACGATCAAATATCGCTAAGTTTGAATGTTCAACAATGGTGAAGTTGAGCAGTTAAGCAAGATATGTTAACATTACGGTAGTTCACTGAACGGGCTTCTCTTCTTCTTATTAGCATTTGTTCCATGTGGTAGTGGAATCCCGCTCACATCTGATTTCCACTTGTTCCAATCAGCTATTTCCCTGGTGGTAAGCTTCATTTTAACCATGTCCACCTGCACACAATATAACCAGCTTGTTCTAGGTATTTTATGTGGCCTAGTGCCTACCACTTTAAGGTTTGGTGTAGTTTTAGCAATAGAGCAGTCATCTCCGCGTTTCGTGTGTCCAAACCATCGCAAGCGGGTTTCTCTCACCTCTTCGATTATCGTCGTGTAACCTACAGCCGTATTACGAATTTCATTGGTCCAGACCTGGCCTAGTAACGCATCGAAATAGCCAGCTTTTCTCCATGAGACTTGCCTCTTGCCATCGAGGAAACTCATGTTCTTCCATTAAAAGTCGTTCGGCAGATGTTGCATATTACATCGGAGGTGTAAGGTTAGAAAATTTTAAAGAAGTACGAGATTTAGGTTATACTATAAGTAGCAGTCTTGATTTTGACCAACATTACAGGAATCTAGTGAAAAAAGCCATGGGACTTGCAACATCGTCAAAATCCGGAAAACCAAAGGCGAAATGTTCTAATCCGATCATATAAAACATACATTCGTCCAATCATGGAAAGCAGAACTACGGTATTTAATTCCCATAAACAAAAAAATGTCGATTCGCTGGAACAGAAATATCAAACAACTAGGGTTGTCGACACTTGAAAGTAGGAAGACAAAAATGACTAAAATTTAAATTTTTAATTCAATATCGGTTACTAGATACATCAAATAATGCACAAATGACTTAGTAATGATGTTTAAAATTGTAACAGGGAAGGTTGACATTGACGCTGCTGAATTCTTGATGTTTACAGTTAGAAAAACTAGTAGAAGTGGCGGCTTAAGGCTCGCCAATTCAGTAGCTAAAAGTCAAATCAGATCAAAATTTTTCTCGCATAGAACGATCGGATTTTTTCTTCATTGTTGAAACTGAATATGTCTGTTAACAGATTTTAGCTCTACTTTAACCATCGGCCTATCACACAGCAGTAGGTTTTCTCTTTTCAAATTTTCACTTCATTCCATCTTACTTTGTAACTTCAGCAAGTTTTGAAGATGAGTGCTCACTGACATTCGTGCTGATCTGTGCTGAACTTGAATTATATTATATGCGTGACGCTGGTCCACACCTCAACAAGTTAAATAATAAATAAATAAGCAAATTAATAAATGAAAATAAATGAAAATGAATGAGTGAATGAATGAATGAATGAATGAATGAATGAATGAATGAATGAATGGATAAATAAATAAATAAAAATAAATAAATATAAATAAACAAATTAATAGATAAACAAATGAGAGTTTCGTTCTCTTTGCTACGTGAGCAAAAACTTTATATTTAGTTGATTTATAATCCTGATATTGCCAGAAAACTGCGATATATCTATGGTGAAAATTTTTTCATAGCAAAACAAATGGGGAATTGTGTTGGGCATGCAAAAATGAGGTCGCTAGGCTGAGCTTGGGTAAGCGCATAAGGTTTTACGACATCAAGCTGGCACAGCGCTGCGATATTAAATACCGGTGGAACCGTTTCTCAGTAATGTTGGCCAGTAAGCCAATTAATATTAAATATGATAACTTGAGATGAAAGGTAAAACGAGGGAAATTCTCCAGTTGGTCTAGAAGTCTGAATTTTTTCAATAGGAGAACACAACCAATTTTTCCTTGAATAGGAAATGGTGAAAAGTCGTGATGTACCCAACTTTTGATTGGTACGCATAGCTGCCAATACCCAAAGAGTCGTTCCAACAGCTGCCAATGCGACGAGGAGTATTGTTTGAGCCAAAGGACTTGGGATGGGTATTGTCATCGATAATGCTTCATACGCCAAGTTCGGAAACACCGTCAAAGCTCTGTGCCAAGGGTTGGGTTCAACAATGATCGCTAGCTGCCGCATTCCTCCATTGATTACTTTCCTCAATTCCAGGCCGTGAGGAAGGCATTTTTCTTTGAAAAAGTCGACTGCGGAGACGAGTTTACAGTTGTTAATTGAGATCCAGGGGGCTTTTTTCTCCAGGCGGTCATAGATTTCATTGCTTATGAAGCGGTCCTCAAATGCATTGGGCTCGTAGACCTCTTTCAATAAAGATGTTACCCTCTCGTGGTTGAGGATTCCACAGGAAAGAAGATCAGCATGGAGATCATAATAGGGCATTCTCGGGAGCATGATCCTATGGACCACATCATTGTTGGAAAACGCCTCTTGTACACTGCTTTGGAGAGATTTCAACGCATACCCGTAGCAGAAATACTTGGTCATTAGCCGTTCCAACGTGGACCGAACGTTTCTAGGGAAAGCGTCACAGTTCATCCTGTTGACGAGAATGTAAATAACCTCTTCCTCAACATCACTCGTGTTTTTTTCTAGTTCCTCGTCTTTCACGTCAACCTCCTTGCTGCTGTTATTGTAGTTTTCTCCCTCGACGTGCTTCTCGATATCATCCCCTTTTTTAATCACCTCCAAGTTATTGTCGCCTTCAGCGTTGGCATCTTCGCCATCATCCTTCTTGTTGTTGTGTTCATCTCCCTCAACTGCGCTACATCTGACTTCCGCCAGCCTTCTCTCCAGCACATCCTCCCTAACCAGTTTCTCCAGAATCCAGGTAGCTTCCTTGGCCGAAACAGCTAGTTCTGTCATCACAATTTCTTTTGTGAGGAAATCGAACTGATCAAGATGCTCGATGGAGAAAAGGAGAAGTGGATTCATTTCAGCTATCACTTCTATCGACGCCGTGCCCGCTTCCAAGCATTCCTGCAGTTCGCGGTTCATGGTGTCACTGTCCTCGAAAACCTTCCTCGCTTCTCCCATGTCATAAAGGTCCAAGTCATTTAAAACGTTTTCAGAAAGCTGTATCTGGAAAGGTGTTTTCTTGAGCGTGATCGACTTTAGACCTTTAACGACGCCGACCAGATGAGAGTCCGACTTCTTCACCGCAATGTACACGTTCTCCCGAAAGAAGCAGCCAGCTCGTCGCAGAGAATTCCAGAAACCAGTGGCACTGGGCAGTGAGAGTACGTTCAAGAGCACATCGGGTGTAACGATCTTCAGACCACTGTAATCATCGATGTCATCGCTTTCGTTTATACGATTGAAAGCTGAAATCAAAACCGGGATAGCTATACAGTGGTTGTAAGAGATCATCTGTAACTGACTCGAGGTGCACGATTTGGAAAGAGTCGTCGGTGAGAATATGCCAGCTCTTCGATACTCCCTAAACCGACGGACATGCATAGATGGTGGTTCATTTTTAAGCGCAACGTCTTCAAGCTTCGCAATGTGCCCAACGAGATCGTCGATGTGCCGTATGAGAGTTTCCAGAATTGCGACCGCCTCCTTCTGTTGCGTGACAAAACCGCTGGACTTCCAATCAGATGGATTCTGTTGCAGCTTGGAAATAACGCTGCTCATCAGGTTCTTCTGCTGAGCTCGAGCTGTGAACAGTCCCCTGGCTTTCACCAGGTAGGACGTAGCCTCTGCCAATATTCCCATTTCATTTTCTATGAGAAAGTCGGGAACATCATCCATATTAAAGGGCTTGGGCATGGAAGCTGCCTTGCAAACTTCTTGTACAATTCCCGTGTTGCGAACATCCTGCACGATCTCGTCTTTCATTCTCCAAATTTGCTGTTGCTTGATTATTCCAATGTAGTAGTAGGCTTCCGCAGCAAACTCCGGGAAATCCTTGAGGACTCTGTCCAAGCTTCTCAGGGCAGAGTCGTGGTCACCGCTTGCAATGCTAATCAATGCAGACGTGAGGAAGGGATGGGGACAGGTGATCCAAGAGAAAGAGTTCTTGACATCCTGCTCTGGAACCATAAGGTTATCCAAATTGGGCAGCGGATGTTTCGCGAGGAAATCTTTGACCGATTCGATGATATGCTCCTTTTCCTGGTTACTCTTGTTGACTTCGCACCTCTTGATCGCTCCACTCTTCCTGTCAAGCCACATCGCCCACTCATCCAGCAGAGCGAAGTAGACCGTTTGCAGAAGTGTTGGAAGAGTGTCTTCTGAATGACTATAGACGCTGGATAGGATCCCGCTGCAGTGATCCTTAAAGTGGGTCAGGCATGTCTCTTCGACTTCAATGCGGTAATCGTAGAACTGCTTGAGCGAGCGCAGTCGATGCACTTCGGCGTTGTCACGGATCTGCTTCAGCTGAAAGATCGAGGGTTCTTTCTCAGAGCTGTCCTCAACTAGAGTGATGATTTGTCCGGATCCTGGCTCCCCACATCGAGCAGATCTCCCGTAAGCCTGATCTTCGATTCTGATGTTTTCCGGAAGGAAGGAGACGATCACGTGAAGCCCTCCAGCGACAGCAAGCTCCCCCGTCAGGGTTATGTCGGTTCCACGTCCAGCCAGGTTGGTGGAAATAATCACTCGAGAACTCTCCAGACCGCCAGTAGTAGAGAAGTCGAAGTCCTCAAAGTCTCTTCTATATAGAGCTACTTTTGCAAAAGTGTCCTCGAGTTCACACCTTCTGGTTTCTTCCTCTTCGTATAGCTTCAAAAGTCCTGCATGTATAGTCTCGACATCAGCAATGGAGCGGCAAATGATCAACACTGACCTTGAGGCCAACACTTGATTACAGATCTCGTCGTAGATCTCTTTGATCCACTGCTCGGTAGATGACACCAGTACTGGTGCCTTTTCGCTGAAATTCTTCGCCTTCCACGTAGGAATCCTCACCAAATCGGCGTCGTAGAGCGTAACCAGGCTGTTGCTTTCCTCTTTCGACCCTAACGTGCCGCTGAATCCATTCAGTCTTGGGTAGCCTTTCAGATAAGAGACATTGGAAACGAACACAGCTTTCAGGCTTAGTGGTGAGAGGCGGCAGCCATGTTTGAGCTGCAGAAACTGGTGCAGTCCCTCGCTCCACTGCGATGTGCTTAGATCCGTGCCTGTGCCCTGGTCGATGATGGTGACAAGCGGTTGGAGGTCACTGCGTCTACCCGTATGGTCCACGTCAACTACGTATTCGTCCTTGTGCTGGAGAAATAGCGCCTTTTTCGCGCTGTCGATGAACTCGTCCAAGTGCCCCAGGGCAAATCCCTTGAGGTATCCTGGAACGGTTATCTCCCGTTGTCGATTCAGGACCATGGTTATCATTGCAAGAACTCGATCAGTTAGCGCAACTCCACACTCTATCTTGAGCTGTTTAGCAAGGGGCTTAATATTTTCTATTTTTGTATTAAGAAGTATTCCTTCTTCATTTACTATACGGTTCTTGAGCAGAAGACGCCAGACAACAGCGATATTGGAAGGAGTTCCCTTTTCGTCGCAGAGGAGGTCGGCTATGTCCTTTTTGGTGATCAGCCCGCACATGTCCATGAGCACTTTTTTGCGTAGTTCCTGGGAATTGAACTGGCTCTCATCTTCCGAAGCAAGCCCAGGCATGTAGATTTGTTTGTGGATAAAAAGAAACAAGGATTCCAGCAGCTCCAGTCCAGGAATGTTGTGGGACAGATACAAAATATTGCTACCGTTGTCAAGCAACATGCTGTCCACCTCGTCAACGATGACGTTACACCTTGTGCGCGATCCGAGTATATTTCTCTTGTAGAAGTGGTGCAGCAGATGATCCCTCTGGAATTTCGCGATATCTCCGTAGACGACGTCGCAGTTGTACGCCTTCGTCCGTTTATCCACATCTTCATCGCAATTGTGCGAAACAGTAATGTCGAACGACTCGTAGATGGCCCGCATCCGCTCTGCGTCCCTTTGTGCCAAAACAGGTGAGCTTGTAATGGCGTCGACAGTCTCGCGATCTCGTCCAGTCTTGATCCTCAAAATGGCTAGCGCAGCAATGATGTAACTCTTGCCTTCCCCGGTATTTACTTGCGACAAGAGGTTCTTCTCACTTTTCATAGCACTTAGAATCGCGACCTTTTGGGTGTCACGGAGACGAATCTGCCGCTCGTTGAACAGTACGTTATCTATTTTCTGCAACCATTCGATGTGAGGATCGTCTTCCTTAGATCCTTCAAGCAGATCCTTTATTTTCCTCATGACAGCCCTCCTGTTCTTCCGTTGCTGTTCATCATCCTGAGGGTTGATAGTGAGACGAACTACTTCATCAAGAGTGCGGTCTTCTTGCGGGAATACTCGGTTCCACTCGGGATGATCCTTGAGCTTTCTTATGCCTGCGTTCTGGATAGATTCATCACTGAGCAAGTAAACACTTCCGGTTTTTTGTGCATGGTCAGATTTGCAAAGCGTGTCGAAGTCAGCTAAACCTTCTGTGACGATACTGCTTGCCTCAAGAAAGAGCTTCTTGATGTCGTTCATAGTTTTGACGCTGAGTAGAAGTCCCTCAGAAGCAATTGCGAACGAAATACGTGAGATGAGCTTCTCAAGGATCACCACTGCTCCCTCTTTTGCTAACTCGTCCACAAGTCTTCGTAGGTGTTCAGCTTCCGAACCTTTTGTTGATTTTAGGAGGACGAAGAAATATCCCACAGTCCCGTATCTCTCAAACTCTGGAGCGTAACACTCCCACGTTTGGCATTGAGCGATGTCGATCCACTCGGCTAAAGGAATTCTTTCCAGCTGTTCTAGTCGGTTTCCTGCATGGGCGAGCATGCCTGTCAAGCTTCTCAACGTGTTTCTGTCCAGCTCCATTTCGTGTAGTTTCGGAACGAAAAGCGCTTTCAACATGGGATCCTCTATCACCGCAAGAATTTCTACCAGCTCCTCGATTTTTGGTGCCTTCTCCTTCATTCTCGTCAATATACGAAGCGCTAGCCAAACATCGTGTATCACGCCATCTTTAGAAAGAATGAAAGGGATCAAGCCCTCTTCTTCCATTTCATAGTTGCAGACGAGTTCAAGGAGTGTATTTATCATGAACTGGAATTCTTGGGTTGAAAAAGGACAGCCTCTCAGAGAGAACAACTTTTGGAAGAATTGTAAAAACTTCGGTCCAGCTGAAACAGTTAGGGCGCTGCTCCATTCCTCAATAGCATCATCTTGCGAGAAAAATTGTGTCAAATCCAAGTCTTCTTCTGAAGTCGGAATAAGAACGTCCAACTTGCACAGGTTCAACTTGCTAGACTTTAGTGTTTGGCGGAGTTTAAGAATGGTCAGATCGTGCCCTATGCTTGACGCATAGCCTCCATTACTGATGTGCAGTTTCTGGACGTCGCTGGCGGATGGATTAAAGTTTTCCGCCAGCCGCATTTTCGAGTAGCCGCTGTCACAATAGACCCTCACGTTCACGTTATTCACGTCGGCAACGAATAGCCGGTACGCAGCGCATCTAATTCCATTGCGAAGCATGAACTTCTTCAGATCCGAGTGGTTTTCCGGCATTCCCTTCGTTTTAACAATTGAGATGAATTCCTCTATTTCTAAGATAGTGTCGTCGTGCCCATTGAACCACTCCCGAGGTGTCAGCATGTTTTTCTCGTACTGTTGATGGTAGCGGAATAGTCTCAGGTTGTATTCAAGTATTTGTCGGCTAAAGAAATACATGTGTACGAGGCTCATAGGAGTTGTACCCGGGAGCACTAGCATACGAATCTTACTCTTCTCGACGGAAATTCTTGCGTATGTGTAGACGTCGTCCTTCACAATTTGCGTCAATTTATCAAAGGCTTTCGCGATTTCCGCGCTATGTTTTCTAAGCAGCTCTGCAACATCCTTGAAGGAATTGCTTTCATAGGACATGAAGAAGCTGGATACAGAGTCCGTAAAACTGCTCCAATTGGATACACTGGCTTCTTGGGCTTCTTTAGATGTCGATGTAACAGGTTCTTGAGCTGCGCAAACCTCTTCCGGAGAAATAGGCTTAGGAAAGCATTCTTTCTTCTCTCTCAGTATTCTTCCCTGCTTCTGATCAGCACGATCCTCCTCTTGGAATCTCCTCTGCTCCTCACTGCTAGCGAACGTTCTCAGGAAAGTTTTTGCCTCTTCCGGATTGCACCAGTTTATTTCCGGGCTCTCGTAGATTTCGAAGATCTTGTTGTGTTCAGAGAGATACTTGTACACTTCATAAAGTGCAATGATAAGGCTTGTAGAAGCAGATTTGAACTCTAGTTGGCTGAAAAACTTGTTCGGCTCCAGCTCTTGGAACGCGGAAGAGTAGTCGACCGTCTTCCAGAAATCATCCAGAGGAACTGGACACACATCGATAAGCTCGTCCCTTTCTTCTATAGGCGAAGAGTTGACCGAACACTCCATTGTCACTAATTTTACTGGAAGAGCAGACAGAGCCTCCTTTTCCTTCAATTTCATTTTGACTTCTTCGGAGAATTTCTGGACATCATTTAAAGACATTCCGTTACGAAGGCAATTTCTACTTTGAAAAGCCGACTTTAGCAGTTTGCTACTCTCCAACTGCTCTGCTAAGCAGTACAGCTTGGTTTTCATGTCTCCACTAATATCGATTGGCACAGAAAACACGTCGTTCCAAAGGGAAATCAGATCTTCAGCGGTAAGTTCTTCATGGACGGCTTCACGAATTCGTTCTAGAACCTCCTCCGATTCTAAGATCCTTCCATGCTCGTTCCTGACAGCTTGAATTTGCTCTTCAGCAGCGCGTGTCCTCAAAACCGCAATTTGTTCTTCAGTTTCTTCTTCCTCCTCGTCTTCTTCTTCGACTTGCGTGCTAAACTCTGCATTGTACTTGACTTCAATTTCCTCGCTTACACATGTGCTGGCGTACTCGTCCAGAACTACATCAGTGCAGATATTGCGTTTGCAGACTGCCTGGGAACGTCTGGGTCTATCACTCGCATGTCTTTCCTCTGTACGTTTTGCACATTGGATTTCGTTCACATCGCTGGTGATTATGGCCACGAAACAGTCGTCCACTTCCAGCACGTGCTTTCTATATCCGCTCAGCCGAGTGTGCGCTCCGCCGTCATAATGGTACGAATAACTTAATTTTTGTGGACTGGTAACTCCATATATCTCGCGTTTAGCACGATTGTACCACCAACTCCAACCTCCAGACTGGTCTAGGAGCGCTACATCGTTTCCATTACTTCCAGGTCTTCCACTTCTTCCACAGTGCCCATTGCGACCGTCTTTGCCTCTTTTTGCCTCCACTACAAAACCGGTAATTTCTTTTCCAGTGGAGATTGTCCGTGCTGTGAACTCGCCTCTGTTTCCTCCTTCTCCCCCAACACCGTTTGCTCCACCTTCTGATCCCATCGTACCCTTAGCGCCTCTGATTACAAATCTGAAGTCCGTGATATGAGCCCAGAGGAGATTCTTGTCTGCAATCGCGATGTCAATTTCACGTCCATCCTCACATACGAATGTTCTTTCCATCCACGTTGAATCTTTCTGTCCAAATGTTTCCTTCCACACTTTACCACTTTGGCTAGGATGATATTCGAAGAAATCTTTCCATTTACTAAGAAGTAATGAATTGTACTGAGGCATCAGGTCATCGATATCTCTTTGGCTGTTTCCTCTTCCATGAATTCCATCGACGCCGTCACCACCGTCTTGACCTCCCTCACCATCCCCTCCATTCAGGAAGATTTTTAGGTTATGCGGATTCTTGACTTCATTGGCACTAAGAAAAAAATTTCCGCTGGATTCTCCGGCAGCTCCGTCGCTTCCGTCTTCTCCTCGTTCACCAGGATTTTTTCCATTTCTTGCTTTCGCTCTCACATCTCGGTCGTGATTTTTTCCTGCAAAGAAAGTCGAACATCCTCAGAATTTGATAACTGTCGTTTCGAAGAAATAGCCCCACCTTAAGCTCGTTCCCGAGAGTTCTGCATTACATATAGCTGCAGATCACAAAGAAATACATGCTCTATACAAAATTCCTAGAAGATTCATTCTCGAAATCCTTCCCTTGACAAGATATGAGATTCCTCCATTGCAGTATAGCTTGTTTGATGGCGCGAATGGATGATGAGGAAATTTCGTACTTCCGTCCTCGCCTCGCCCTATTTCTCAAGTGAGGGAGCGGTGCGAGAACGGAGTTTTTTTTTCGAACGGGTTCACTGCATGGAATCAAGTATAACATTGTAATGAGCAGCTCCTTGCGATTTCAGTCGCATGTCTCTGGAACAATTCTGAGGTGTTGCCATCTCTTCAAGGCTGTGAGGTGGTCTATAGATGAGTGCGTGCGTCAGACATGCGCAGTCACTCTAGAAATCAGCGGCGCTAGCAAGAATGCCAATCTCATTCCACTTCAGCTCCACAATGTTTGAACCGCGACATTCTCACATCTGCTCTGCCCATGACTTGACCTGTATCTTGAATGGATCTCGTCGTCATAGGCTGGCGTGGTCTGCCGCATGCATCCATCTATGCAGAATAAATTAGCCTATACACTTGTAGCTTACCTGACAGGTTGATCTCGCACTCTTTTGGAATAGTGATTTTTTCAGCCACAAGTGAAAGATTGATTCCATGCCACTGTTCGTTGCAAAGACTGCAGTCTAGGACAATTGCATATTCGGCGTTGATGTTCACTTCAAAAACTGCTTCTTCTTCTTTAAGCTGCTTCTCAAGATGATCCTTGTAGTCACTCAGGTAAAACAGTTTTGAGCACACCTTCAAACGTTTTCCTGCACTTTCCTGCACTAAATCGGTCGTCGTTTTAATCGTTTTAATCCCACCCAAGAAGCGGTCGAGTTTTTCCTGATTTTCCGGTGAAAGCCCGTTTGTTGTGATATCTTCAAGAGCGGCATGGAAACGGTTGAAGAACAAGTCCGCTTCACATGTTTCTGGCCAATTCACATCTTTCAAATCTCGTATTTGGATCGTCTCCTTTTCCGATAATAAGTTGACCCAAACGAGATAGTGCGGCAATGCCATTTCTCCAGACTTGAACCAGTTGACAATGATTTCGAGCAGTTGTTTTTCCGACCTCTCAATTGAGAAATGCGGGACGAGCTTGTTGAGTGTTTTGAGAAACTTCGCCAGAATCTGCTTCTGTTTTCTTGGCTCTTCCTTTAGTACATTAGCAAGATTTTCATGTTGCTGTTCCTCCAATATTGCCCTGAAAAGTTAAAAAAAAGAATGTGCAACTAGCGGAGTAATGCACACATTATTTACTTCTGTGTGCTTCTTTGCCATGAAAAAATGTCCTCGATTGTTCTGTTAACATGATATTGTGAGCAAACACTATTACAATCTGCGCAACAAGCAAAGGAAAGAGATTATAGGAGGGAATAAAATATAATGAGGATATGAAGCAATGAAAACAAAGGTGAAAATATTCGAAAAATGACCACTTCCTAGCTGTTATTGCTAATTTTCCAGTAGCCCCGAAATGTTCTAACACATTCACCACAATGTGCTCAACCGGTTGGCATGCATGATGTGACGCGTGGGACCGCGTGCTCAACCGGTTGAGCACATATGAGTGCTTAAGGGACCGCCCGTGTCCCACGCGGCGCACCATGCCGAGAATGTAAGATCGCGAATGTGCTAAGGATCGGCTTCCCGCATTGTTTAAAGATCGATATTTCGCATATTTATTTATTTATTATTTTTATTTATTTATATATTATACCATTAGCAGTGCCCAGCAGTAAACATAATGAAGGCAGAATTGTGAATGGTAGTAGTACACAAAGGATTTTCTGGATGTAATTATCTGTAGCATTAACCACATCGGGTAGAATTAACAAACAGGGCCTATGCTATGCTCATGCTAGGTCTTAAGCTTTCTTGAGAGGATTCACTAATTTTTGTAAATTCGTGGTGAGCTTCCGTGACCACCTTGATGTCTTGAGAGAAGAAAAATAGACTGAAAGAAACAGAAGAAAAGTTCAAGGTCTAACATTATCCCACTTATTTTTCCACAAGATGCTTTGAAAATATAGTATTTGCTGGGTCTCATTACATATATGTGGTTTCAAATTTTAGAATTCGGAAAGCAAAAACAAGACCCTTGACCATCAAGTTTTCTCCTTTACTGAAAACTATTCATTCCTATATCAAACAGCCGTTCTTTATATGACGCAACTGTTTTCAAAAGATCGAAGAACTTCTAAGAATTTGCTTGCCGGATGACAGTGATTACTGGAACTTTTACTTACCTTTCTATAGTTTTGGTCTGACGAGAAGGTTGTCGCCATACTTCGGAATCTAAAGACGCATCCTCGTATTTCTGTACCCCGGAGAAAAATTCCCTATTTCTCCTGCAGCACAGCTCCGTGATGTTGTCCAACACGTCCTTTGTCACGATTTCGGATAGTATGTCCACGTAAAGCTCCCGAACAACTTTGAGAACAACCTAAAATGCACTGTTGAACAGAAAAAACATCTGTGAAAAAAAAACCGTCGATCTCAGACTTATAATCACGGGTTCGTAACTTCATCGGAACTTGTGGTATTTGAAATGTCTCACTATCCTAACGAATTAGCGGATAAAAGGATTTTTGAGATACGGTGGTGGTTTGAAAATTAACCCATTTGGCAGGGAGGAGCTTTCGAAAATAACGTTAAAACGTCGAAATCTTGACTAATCGCTAGTACTGGATTAATAGATTAACAAAATTTGAAATTTTTGTAAAGCACAGTAGCACGGTCCTGGCGGAGAGATTTCTATGCATGTGTTTTTCTTTGATATCATATCTCTTCCTTTTTTGTTCCCCTCATTTATTTCCGGAAATTTCGCGACATTGGACGGCAAACAGGCGGGTCGTTAAGGATCAGCGTAGCCAAGACATGCGATGCGACTTTGGACGTCGGCACGTTGACAGGCCTCTGTGAACTGGCAGCAGCAGTCGAGCGTCTTCAAATTGACTTATGCGTTATGCAAGAGACGAAATAGTCCGGTAAAACTTTGAAGGAAATCATTCACGACTTCAAGTTAATCTACAACTGCAGTCCAAGGACTAGGAACAGTGTTGGCCTTCATTGTGATGACTGCATTTCCATGATCGCCTAATGAAGGTCTTCGCAGGTGAACGCTTTCACCTCCTCTCAGCGTACGCACCACTGTTTATTGTGAGCACGAAAAAGATAACTTCTGGATGTTGCTCGACGAGAATACCTATGAAGTTTTTCTGGAAGGTGCAATAATTGTCGAAGGAGACCTGAACGGCCACAGCGGCAAAAGATGGGTACAGGTGCCATGGAGGCTTTGGGTGAAGAAGAAAAGTCTGAAGAAAAAAGTAAAAGAAAAAGAAATACCTAGGAGCAGAGAGAGCAGCAAAGAAGGCTGTAGCCGCCACGTTGCACACAGCGACAACATCCGCAGGGAGCTAGACGAGAAAATGGCGGCAAACGTCCCACCTACTGGCTTGCAAAGTATGGTCGGCGACAAACTGAAGACGTGAGAAATTTCTACGGAGTCAACGACGAACACAGTCATTTCGTAATAGACCGCAGTAACTACGGCACTACGGAAGGCGAGAAATTGGAACTCAGCTGAATGGCTTTGCGTTCTTCAACCAAGTCGTCGCACTGAAAAAGACTCCTGTAGATTGGCAGAGGTGGGTTAGCAGAGGAGCCCCACTATCCCGATGTTAAAGAAGAAAGGCGACTCTTCGGATTGTGCGGATTATCGGGTGATAATTCTGCTGCCCCAAAGCACGAAAGTATTTGAACGCATAATTGACCGCCGAATCCGTAACATTATCCAAAGCTTTGATCGCGTTTCATGAGTAGTCGTCTGGTACGCGCTGTGTTGGCATGACCTCCTTGAAGAGTGGGTCAGGATTCTCTATGTGACCCGAGAAGTCAAGTGCAGTCGGCCGAGAGCACGTTGGCAAATTTCCTCATCTCTGAAGGCTCTATCAAGGGTCAGGTTTATCTCCTCTTCGTCATTGTCATGGACGCTGTTACGAGAGACTTCTAGGGACCAACGTCATGGACTTTGTCATGCTGCGTTAAGAAAAAAAGACGTCCATGAGCGACAGACACCTGGAGACCTGGAGCGAATGTCCAGCACGATTCGGTCTCCGGCTCAGCATCAGAAAGACTGAATATATAACGACTGGTATGAACGACCTCGTCACCATTCACGTTAATGGTGACGACCTGCTGAGAACCGAATATTTGGCCTATCTCCGTACAACACTCAGCCAACGGCAACCTGGTCTAGTGGTATTGTCGCGAAGGCGCAGATGTTTCGATAGAGGTTTGGTATCACACACACACAGACCGCATTCGCAATGAGAAGATTCCAGAGCTGTTTGGTATCGCCCCGATCGCTGACAAGCTCCAAGAAACCGAACTCAAATGGTATAGCTACGTTTTCTGCGTCAAAGAATAATATTATACAGTATATTATACAGTTTGCAAAATAGGCTCGATCTTGTACTGGGAAAATGGCTAGAGGGGCGGCTGAAGCAACGATATTTGCCTCAGCGGCCTTTTACTCGTTATACCTCCCACCGATCTGAAGCATGTGGGCGTCCACCCAGACTATGCGCACGATAGCGTAAAATGGCGCCAAAGGTCAGTAAAGCGGCCTCTGCCACCGAATGGGACAAACACTGAAGAGGAAGAATAAGAAGAAGAATGGAGTCTCCAATCAAGGTCGAAAAGTTGAATCGATGTCAGCGAAACACAGCGGAATGCTAGAGTGCGCAATAAGCACAGAGACAGGAAGAGGAAACACAGAAGGAATTAGGAAGGAGAGGATACAGATATGTATGTAAGATGAGAAGAAAAAGAGATTGGTCGAAAGTTTTTTTTGGTTTGTAGCTTCGAATGCTTAACAACCAGGGCTCTATACGTTACTTCGAAAAAAAAATCGCTTACTGTATACCGTTTCGATTGATCGGGAAACAACTCCTCGAGTACGTCACTATATGAATAGCCACGTGCAACAAAACGGAGGACGATAAGACGGTATTCGTCAGCTGTGAGAATTTTCGCACCTGAAATATTTATTCCGACGAGGTCTCACAGAAAAAAGGGATCCTATTATAGCTTGGGGCTGATTTGTTGGTCCTGTCAGGATCCGTGATCCAGACCGTTACATATCGTGGATATTCTGGATATTTAGTAATTCTCCCATTTTGGACGATTAAGTGAAGAAAATATCAAGGTCTGTAGTTCAGATCTGAAGTGAGCTATCATATCAAAACTAAATTCGAGGATGCGATTTATTCTACAGCTGCCCAAGTGGGTCGTGAGTTAGTAGCAGCTGCCGTTCAGCATGCCGGTTGCGCGGGGTGAACCAGTATACCCATTTGCCGAACTCCTTTTACTGCTCCTATGACTCTTTTATGGAATGAGGGCATCCGCAGCTTCCAAAGCTCTTTGGCCTGCTTGAGCACGTCTTAGGTTCCGACAACTGTACTTCAACAACAGGAACTGGGTTCAGCCAAACAGGATCAGCTCCTCAATGCACCATATGAACGTTCTTCGTAGTTACATAAATTCTTATTTAATAACCCTGAAATCTACTTGTTCACCCTCGACTATCGTACATTCCTTTCTTATTCTATCGGTTCTTGTTTTTTTTTTCTCTCATGTCATTACCGGTTACTAATACATAGTGCACACCTCCGCGCATAATAAATAAACAAATCACATACAACACTGTGACAACATGTGACACAAACTGACTCCTTGAAATGATCCTCTTGTCATTATGGACATTCATCTTCAATTGCTTCCTCTCATTGCGGCTACCTAATATTCATTTAATGCGGCATTCCACGGATAGCGGTTATGAGTGCAACTGATGCATTGGCTATTTTCTTCAAATTTTGCCAAAATTTTCACTATTTTTAACCGCTCGAATATGCAAATTTGGTTCTTATCGATCATCGTAATGGCGAAATGTGATTAAAGAAATTTTATAGTGCAAGGCAGAGTAGCAAATATGTTAGCACATGTGCACATACACTGTTTGGATCTCACCATCTTCATCGCCAGCGCTCTCATTGCCGGTATCGGATGTGCCTTCCATGTCAATTGAAGATCCATCCTCCATTTTTTCCAAGCCTTAAAAATCGGGAAATTATAGTAGAAGATAAACACGACTTGAATCTAATAGCTATTTCTTTGAAAGTAATTGTTTTATGGCACTTACAACCTTCAGTTTTCAATATTGAGAAAAAAAGTATAAAGTCGGCGGGGAAAATCTTCAATTTTTTCGGACTTTATTCGCTTGGAGAAGCGATTGGTAGAAAAGTGTTCCCTTCTGCCTATGAACTGTCTGATGACATTCTAAGAATTATCCTAGCACTGGTGTGTGTTGCGGAATGCAAGGCTGCTAGTTGTAAGTTAAGTATTCACACCATGAGCGGAAAAGAATAATGCTTTCACCACCATCTCTGACACCCACTCTTACCTACTCGTTGTTAGTAGTATGAACAGAGTCAAGCGTGACGATGGTAAAAACCGGCCCTCAATACGACTCTCACCATTTATTCCGTCGACCAAACTCTATCTCTTTACGACCCTCCCCCTTTATACTCAGGTGGAAAACCTCCAGTAGATTTCGCTCACTTTACGTGTATTTGTTTCGGAAATTTATTTCCGAAACAAATACACGTAAAGTACAACCTACAATGCATATAATAATCTTGTATTAGTTTACTTTCTTTTATTATTTTTAAAATATTGATTATTTATTATTTACTATTAAAATTAATATTTTTATTAATTTTATTTCCCGTGAGGGTCACCAAAACGGCGGAGACCCCAATTTTTTCCCACGCCCCCCCCCCTCCCCCCC
>JARK01001349.1:1311599-1366179 GCA_000688135.1 Ancylostoma ceylanicum | reverse complement strand
GTCCGCCACTGTACTCCACTGGTTGCAGCGAACCAGGAAATGTGGCGCATACAAGATCGTATAGTCCTTCTCAAAAAGATAGACTGATTGCGCGACTGCACCATCGCTGCGGAACCTGAACGAGGGATGCGGAGAGAGCATGCTTTAAGTGAGGGGGTCGAGTAGGTCTCGCCGCGATTCTGCAGCCGCGACGCTAAGAAACCACATGCGCAATCTTTTTGTCTTTTTGAGAACTGTACATGCGCGTGCCGTACCCCAGCTTGCGTAGCGTAATGACAACAAGGCATGACAAAAATAATATTTATTTATGTTTGTAACTAGGTTGCAAACATATAATAACTATTACTTTTTCCAATCTCCTCTTATGTGTCTCTAGCGAACGAAAATGCTTGCCCAAAAATTTCTGGTGGACCCTGAGTAACCCTGAGTAATAGATCTCACCAATATCGAGACTGGATGTATCTTCCGAGACAACTGAGGACTCATCAGTAACTTCCCTACCTGTAAAATAAAAAGAAAGAAGAACATGAATTCCTGCTTATGAACTTTTGTACTAAAAAACAAGGTGAGCTAAGGCTATTCAAAGAAACCATTCAAAGACATGACCTACTCTCGAGCGGTTCTGCGACCTCGCGTGAAACAGACAGTATTGGCTGAACGAGGCTTCTGACGGAACTTCGAAGTTGTTCTAGCATCAGGGAAAACTACAACAGTTTCACAACTCTCCTTTTCACAACTCCTAACCTGAAATGGTTTTGTTAAGACCTCATGCTGACCGTTGTGCAGCAGTGTCCTCTTACTTAGTGGAAATTACGCCTCTGGAACAATAAGTATCTCGTTCAATTGCCCCAGATCAGCACTGAAAGAATCGAATAGAAGCACTGTAAGCACGACCATAGAGATACCAGATTACAACTCTTCGACAGGATATTGCACAATAATGACAGTATTTATTGAGCGAACGCAAGCAGTAATAGGCAATGATTTCTACACAACAATCCATTTACAATACTGAACATTTTTACTCATTCTGGTACCCTTGCTGCCCCGTCCTGCAATTGCTGAGCAGCACAAAGCTGCTACCAGTTGCCACGCGCTTGCGCTGCACTGACACCCTGGTTCTAGCAGTTGTATTTTGACAGGCAGCACTTCTGCAGACTTCTCCCTGCTGTCCTGCCTCATCGGAGCTCGTTAAGGCACATAGCTATACGTGAGGAGGTCATGTGAGAATCTCACAAAGGTAGTGCACGAACTCAGGCTGCTAACCTAAAACGAGACCTATATTGTTAGGAAGCTTGCCCACCATGATGTTACAGGCTAAACTTGTAATCAATTAAATAGTCTACGAGGCTCAGAATTTCGACGTAGGTGATTTCCAATCATGGCAACAAGGGAACAATACATCGAAATTGTTCCGTTGCATACACTGCCTTGTGCAAAATGACGTTGATAATCGTGATCAGTATCTGAAATTACCCCTTTATGCAAAAAATGGGAGGATTCTGCGGGATACCATAATTAACTTACGCTCACTGCTAGGGTGTGTATCATCGTGAGGGCGTAACCAGGCGACTCTGATTGGCACATTCAGGCCGCCCGTCACACCCATCTGTTTGATGAGCTTCTGTGAACCATTAAGCATGATTCAAGTATAGCCTGTAACATCACGTTGGATAGGCTCTCTAACCACATATCTAGGTATCGTCTCAGATTACTAGCTTAGGGTCGTTGGCTCTCGTTATCAGCATAACAAAACAATACCGGGACATCCTGCTCAGCGGTTGCGAGGCGGTTCTAGCTAAAAATAGCCAGTACTCTTGAAGTGGACTAATAGAGTGAAGATTAGCGATTCTTGAAGGCAGTGTCCCAACTCTTTTCGCATGTAGGAGATATCAGCAGATCCGTGGTCTCCCCGCCAGGCTGATTCCAAAAATGTACATATACAAAGAGTCACAAAAGTGTCGCAAACCCCGTTTTTGAGTGAGTCCAAGGTGCAAATTTCGTGGACCATTGGGCGAAGCGGTCCATGTGTGCTGGCTGCCTTCCACGGCTGCAGCGTTAGCTAACGTGTATTCACCTGTCCGATCGATGAGATCGACGGTCAATTCTTTTCAAACTGTTACAGACTCCTCACAGACCCCGTCCCGAAAAGACGTGTCAAGAGGTCGTTTTGAGATATTTCATGTACACTCCTGAAATCAGCGTGTCGAGATCCGTAATCTACTGAGAGCTCAAACACGAAAACAAGGTGGGACACTGCCTTGAAGGGAATGAACAGAAGTCAACATTGCATGAGAAAGTAAGGAAATTGAAGACAAAAAAAAACCCAGAAACTTTGTTAGACTAGAGTAACCTGGGCTAGTCTGGGTTTAGTTCTCAAGTATTCGTCAAATGCAGCAAAGGTAACAAAATCATGCCAATCCATATTTCTGGAAGTGTGACTGAACAAATTCTCCTGGAAAATAAAGGGAAGGATTGTCTAGCAAATTCTCATAAGGAACGGAGACGTTCGAAGCTTTGGCTTGTCCTTTGAACTCCTTGTTGGTAACCCAAATCCTAGACTTTGTATGAGCATCTTGCGAAAGCAAGATAGACCAGAAGTTTTTCTTAGTGAAGATCGCCTTGCTCATGTCCTGAAAAGCAGCATTCTTCACCGCCTTAAAAGCTACACCTTTATCGAAGTGATAGGTTTTGAGAAAAAAAGGATTCTGAGAGGCCATGCATTTGCTTTTGCCTGAGATCCCAACCGGCATATTCATAAGTCCTGAACCGAGATATTTTCAACTTATCATGGCCGAAAGAACTTGTATCCAACTTATCCAATCTCTTGATTGTCTCCAGTGAGCCTACCGTAACGATGTAGAAGTGGAGTTACAAAGCATAGGTAACAAAAATGGAAATACACCATTATCGAAATCTTCCATCACATCGCAAATGCATCGCGGAATCTTTAGTTGCGAGGGATCATTTTGGTCCGGTATTCTGCTATCTTTACTGGTTCCCAGAACTATAACATAATACCTGAAAGAAGATTTCTTCTCCGTTCTCTTGCGTCGAATGGTTTCCCGATGGTTGAGGCTGAGTGTTCGTTTCACCTTTGACTATCTCGACACGGTACTTCTCAACATGATAGTAGAGAGAAAGAAGGTCACTATGGAACAAATTCTCCTTCTCTGCATACTTCCTGATATCCTAGAATGTTGGTCATAAGGCGAAACTTTTATTGGACTCAATGTTGAAATGTTTTGAAATATCAAAAATTTCACTCAGAATGTAGCGCACCTCCATTCTTTTTCTGATGTACCCTACGAGCGCTGCTCTCCGTTGGTTGTTGTTGGCGATTCCATGTGCGAGACGTTCAGCAAGGAACTTATCCTACAAAATATACCGACTCCGTAGGCCTACATTGGGTTGAAAAGAAGTATTGGAGCTAAATACGCAAGTTCAGACAGGGGAGGATCCCTATAACTCCATCTCGAAGTGATCACAATCAGAGTTTTTCTCCGAAACGGAGATAATTCGGTGGGCCGAACAGCTTGTAGTATGATGATACTACAGGAGACTCCATTAGTTTAGGCCCATCCGCACGCATCACACCATAGGATTCTAAGGTGAAAATGGTTAACACCAATCGATTGTGTGAACGCTTTGACCGACTGAAATTTCGCAAATTGCTTCCCAATGGGACGCTATCAACCAGAGGCGGCCGCTTTCTTCATTCACGTCAACAAAAATTACCCTAAACAAATAATGCCAATACCCTATCAGTCGCGGATTCTCCAGCAAATTTGGGATCTGAATAATCGTGACTCAAAAAAACTCGCTTATTTTGAGCTATTTCTGGCAAGGTTGTATGATTTTCTCGTAGGTTTCCTCTCCTCTTCAAAACGCTGTCACAAGATTTAGGAGATAGCCACTTCCTGGTTTTTTTTCCTAGGATTGCGACAAGGAAAAATGGGCAGACGCCATTTGCAAGCAGGTGGCTTCACCCTCCTTCCCTATTCCGTGCCCTTCCCGACCGTTGTCGAACCTTAACGGCAACACGAAAATTTTCAAAACGTTTTTTTCCCTTCACACTCAATTTACCATAATAGTGCTCGCAAACCTTGGCTTTGTTGGAGATCCTGCTGCTGTTCACCAATTCCAAATCGTCTTTAGAAAGACCAAAATGTTCCTCGTACAGTTTGTCGATGGCGACTTGTTTCTCTTTGGAACCCATGTCACTCTTTCCGCTGATCTCCGCATGTTTGAGCTTGAATTTCTTCATCTGAAAGAAATAGAGGCTGTGCAAAATGTCATCTTTGCGCCTCAACACTCATATTTCCACACGAACCTCCTTGTTAAAATGTAGTTGAACAACTGCTATGCAAGTGGCGATATCAAACGGACTGCTCGCCATATTCAGCGACTCAGCTATTTTCATTGCTGCTTCAATATCACCTGGAACCGATTTAGAGGCAGTATCCACCCTGGCCTTTCTTTTCAAGATTTTTCATCGGTTGGAGTCGTCAAAAAAGCTGTTTACATCAGTGGGCACCACGTGAAAGTATTGAAGACCTTTTATTCTTAGAATTTTCATGGAGTTGGTTGTCAGCTTCCAAACAGTCTAGCCTGCATTATTTGTGAGACGACCTGGTAGTTAAAAAAATCTAAGAAAGAAGGTGAAGTGGGACACAGCTTTCAGTGTACACATAAGTGGTCACGGAATAGGTAGTTTCGAAAATTCAGAAGAGTTAAAGATAAAGATAAAGTCTGTTCAGTGTACTACATTCCTACCTTTGGATGCCCCTTTCAGAACGGTTCGCATTCTGTAGGCGACAGACGGTCGCATGTTCTCGAACATTTTCTTTTGCTGATAAGACGTGTTCTTCATCCGCCGCGTAATGTGCTTATGAACTTCTGCGATCTCTGCTGCTGTGATCATTTGGTATTTTTGCAGTTCGTCATTGATCAGCTGTAATTAGACTGTGTACAAATAGGAGTATCAAAGATTATGTAGGAAAGTTCTTCAAACTGCTTAAATTACCCAAAAAAAAGAACAAATTGATAGTGCTGCAAACTAGTTATTCATTATTTTTACACATTCGCTAAAAGAAGTGAACAGCTCTGAAGGTATGGTAGTTGTGTACACTTCCTGACATCGATGATTCAGCCATGACTTTAGGATGATGCAGTTGAACGCGGGATGTTGAAGAGGGTATGGCTGTGTTGCGCGCGTAAACAACCAATGAAGTGTAAAAGTACTCTTTCCCACTCTCATCTTGGCTACCAAATGTGTTCACTTCCATTCCTCAGATAACAGTAATTCGCTTTCGTAATCATTGAAGGAATAGGCGGTTCGAATTAGAGGTCTCATGTTACCACGTTCATGACAACGACGAAAAACAGTGACGAGAAGGGCTAGTCTTGATGCACGCGTACGGAGATGGCAAATTACGCCTACGTTACCGTGTTTACTTAGTGTTAGATGACATCGTGCGGTCAAAGGCTTTCTTTGAATCTGGGAAAGCCCGATGGAGTGGCTTTGGCTTCGGGCGATAATCTTGATCAACAGGCGAGCCACATGGATAGCATACACAGTTCCACAGCCGGCTACAAAACTGCACTGGTTTGTGGAACTCGTGATGATGTCGCTGCCTCGATGGTCGTTGACGCGCTCGAGTACCTTCACACTATGAGGTAGCGGGCGTATCGGGCCGGGAAATCGGACAATTTCAAGGACCGACTTTGTCTTTCCAGATCAGAATCGTAGTGCTCCATTGCCAGCCTGTAGGCATCGTTTTCTCTGAGATGATCTGAACGAGGAAGGTCAAAACTGATCGACTGACTTCCAATGACTCGACTTGAATAGGTTCACTGCTATATCATCAAATTCTGCAGCCTCTCAGAGGCCTCGGTTTAGTCAATAGTGATTGGCTGGATAGGACTGTAGGTAGGCGAGAGTTGAAATGGGCGGGTAGTTGAAACCTTCTGTTGAGATGTCCTCGAAAAGATCGCACCACCGCTCTGCCGCCTCCTTGAAGTCTACCAGAAAATGATCGTGTTCCTCGTTACTGCCGAATAACTTTTCGACGTGTACGTCTTGTGGCTGATGAGATCCCGAGAGTCGCTGGATGGAGTTTTCGCTGTCATTCTTCAAGTCCAGCTTCTCACTGATGCCATCGCACTGGGCCAGCCAGGCTATGGCCTTCTTCGTTGCTTTTTTCGTTCATAGCGACTGCAGCCTGTTGTCACCCGTCTTGACACCGAAAATCACGTGGAGCAGAATGCGTGATATACGTGCTGTAGAATTACGTACTTCTTTTTGTGAACTTTCAGGTTCATTTCATTCGTTCACAATCATGATGTTCCGTTGATCCTCGAACTGATATTCTTTGTCACTCCTACATAACCATTCAGGTCTGCGACAATGATTGCGTTTTCAGGCGGTGCTTCCGCGGTGTTGTCATCAAGCAGCATTCGGAAATCATCTTCTACTTGCTCACAACAGCTAGTGCGCGATGCATACATCGAAATGGAGTGAAGGCGTTCACCGCCTTCAAGAGGCAGCTACGGAATCGCTGCCCTTTGGGTGTTGAGTCCTGAAAGTGTTTAGAGACGACTGTGCTAACACCATCTTTGGTCCTAGGACTGGCGCTGTATTCTGTTATACTAAATTGATTGAGTGCTTCGATTCGCTATGAGACCACCATACGTACCTCTTGCACAGTTGCCACGAGGCATGTCGCAGAGTACGCGTGGCGAGGGCGGGATTCCAACTCAGGTTCCCAGAGGAACAGGTGTTCTGAAGCTGTGCCCTAGACCACCTGACCACTATGCTAGCTGTGAGCTAAGACGTTTTTTTTAAAAAGAACAAACGTGATAGCAGTGCGGATGCTGCTTCCAAGCAGAGACCTCTAAACTACGTTTCCCTGTATGTCATATCGTTGAGGAACTTTTCTCTTACGTCCAGAGACATCTTACCTTGAGATATGCTTCTTCAGTTATTTGGCCGCTGTCGAACTGCCTGGTGACGCGCATGATCTGCTCCAGATCGTTCGCCACATCGATTTTCCCTCTGATCCTTCCAGCATATGTTCGAATAAGCTGCTCTATAGTCTCCGGATGAGTTTCTAGCTGTTTATTAATGGGGAGATCCAGGATTTCCCCGTTCTCCAAGCATATCCCGCACTTTGTAGCAGAAATCGGCCTAAACACCCCATCTGCATTCATTTTTGCTACCGCCCGGATGATTCTGTCGTTCTGATCGGTTTCTGTGACCGTTTCCTGGTCCTGCTGCTGATTCTTGACAAGTTTCTGGTACGCTTTTCTTGTTCCTCTACTCTGAAACAAATTGTGAAATAGAAAAATTCTTCACTGTTCGGAACTACTTACAGCGTATAAAGAGCTTTTAAAGCCGTATGAGCGCCAAAAATTTTTTTGGAGTGTGTTGGAAATGAACATTAGAATTTTAGACTGGATCTCAAATCATTATCATTTATCATTTCTGCAGTTGTCTTTGCCACTCCAAGTTTGAGAGGCCAATTGAAAATTCTTCTGCCACACATTATTCAGAATGGAAGCATGCGGTACTCAACTGCCGTTAACACACATCAAAAGCCACAGCATTTTCAGCCGAAGAAAAATAGTCAAAAGTTGTCAGAAAGTGGTTATTGACCAGTTGACTAGTCTTGTCTCTCAAAATCGAGAAACTGCCCGGAAATAATCTTGGGTCGGAAGTAAAAATGTGCTACGATTACAATTCAACAGTTATTTCAACACGTTCTGACGAATTCAAGCGGGTTCTAATGGTTCTGTGCTGTGATGTTTTCTGAGGATTTTAGTTAGCATCTGAGATCAATTGGTTTGAATTTCCATGAGCAGTGAACCTTTTCAGCTGAAACTTCATTCTTCGACTCAATTAGAAGAAATTCACGTCATTTTTTTTAAAGTATTTTCCTTGTTTTCTCGAAAGAGGCTGATAATGTGGGGAGTTAGTAGCCCATTCGTAAGTCTAACTGGACTAGGAAAAAAGTCCTAGTATGAGGCATTTTTGTTGGAATAATATAAGTTTCGAAGAAAAAAATGAACTAGTTCTTGAAACAGATTCAGGACCAATAGCAAACTTGCCATGCTTCCTTTGCATATGTCCTCGATGAATTCATTATGCTTTGTTAATGTATCATTGTGAAGCTGGTTGATTTCCTCATTGTTACTCGTCATCTTGCTTCCAAGCTCGTCATTTCGCTTGGAATCTCCTGATTCACAGCTTGAAGTTCGGTTTTCCGCTTTAATCTGCGCTCTTGCTTGTTCCAGCATCACTTTAGCTGACTTCGGAGAAATCCAGCAAGAAAACATGTTGTGAGCAATCACAACGAGGTTCAACACGTCCAAAGCACTGACTTCGGTCGACAGGTTAGCCAGTTCACTCGCG
This sequence comes from Ancylostoma ceylanicum, assembly GCA_000688135.1. Taxonomy (NCBI): domain Eukaryota; kingdom Metazoa; phylum Nematoda; class Chromadorea; order Rhabditida; family Ancylostomatidae; genus Ancylostoma; species Ancylostoma ceylanicum. Next base: position 1,357,766 of record JARK01001349.1, on the reverse strand, counting down.
AACTGATAGATCATGGTAGCCAAATCAGACGCATTCACAGCTGTCATTCCACGGACGATAAAGTTGACTACAGCTGATGCAGAAAAGGTGAGCTGATGATTCTGACAAACGGCCATGCGCAGATATTTCGGGAACTCCTTGCAAATGACTAGTGTGGTAATAGCTGTGGCGAATGTGAAAACCCTTTCACTACAACGCGCCTTTTCCGCGAGGGTACTCACTTGCCTGAAATCACGCTAACCAAAATAAATCGCATATTTACATGAAAGTGAAAGAGAGAGAGAGAGAGTGAGTGAAAGTTCTTATCATGCGTACCGAATCAAGGAATATTCAGGTTTGGTGGCTGCGATTGAAGTGAATGCTGGTGCTGCTGCAGTGAACATTGCGATTGTTGCTGCGACAGTAGCAGTAGCCGTGGAAAGCCCGACCAAATTGTTTGTCACTCTCACGCTTGGTTTACAAGATGGAGGTTCCCCAAAGTGAACTTCGCTGGTAGTGAAAGAATTGCCGTTGGTATCTCTGTTCTCTTCTTGAACTCTTAGGAATCCATCGGCAGGATAGCACATCATGCAGGGGGGTTCCTTGTTGTTTCCCAGGTAGTCGTCAAAACTGTTGTAAGTTCGAAGCCTACGGTCGATGAACTTCCATCTGCCATTCTTGCTTCGCACTCGAAAAACTAGAAGAAATTTATTGAGAATCAGCTCCCGAATGAATGAAACCAATTGCTGGTTGAGAATAACAAAGTTTTCTTTTCAGACGATTATCAGCAGAGATCTCATCTCACTTTTTCTAGATGAAAATTCGTACCAGTAGAGTTGTTAGTTCCACAAATGTGAAGGAAATACAAGTGTCATAGCCCACCTGCCCCCCCCCCCTTCTATCGTTGCAGAATTCTGGAATTACTTTACAAAATAAATAGGCAAAAGACTTCATTTTACTTTATTAAAGAGATAGTCAAGTTTTATTATAGTTTTCCAACAATCATTATTAATTATCAAATATGTTGAACGATATTTTTATTAATATGATTCTCGTTGCGGGCGCTCCAAATTACCCGTATAGGTAATGTTTGGACGGAAGCCGTGATTTCGAGATTTTCGGGACAGAACTTGCCGAACACCCGCCCCACTGAGTTACAGAAACTGCAAGTGGATCTGCGCCCAAGTAACCAAACCTCAAGTCCTATTGTTTTGACTAGAAGGCAGATGACAGGAGCACCGATTCCGAACAGAAAAAGTTGGAGAAAATTCAAAGGAGCGAGTGAAGGTGAACATGTTTTTGTTCGAGCGGAGTCAGTGAATTCTCTCATGATTGGTTTTTACTTCAACATATATAAGTGAAAGCAGCAACGCGCGGACCCAGATAGACTTCGTTCTTGCACGATATCGCGATCAGAAGCTAGTTACCGACACAAAAATTGTACCGTATGAAACCGTAGCCACACAACATCGTTCGCTTATTTGCACCATGAAAGTCATGCCGCCAAAGAGGATGCACAACGAACGACGCGGACCGTCCCGAATCAAGTGGTGGCGATTGGTTGCTACTCTTTTCTATTGACCATTCTCGTTTCATTAATAGATGAAACTACTAGAAAAGTGTAACTAACCACAACTTTGTGATGATGGCGTTTTTTCCTCATCTTCATCCTCTATATGTAGCAAATAGATGGGAACCACCTGGAATACTAAAATATATTTAGGGTTCTACTAAAAAGCGGCAAAAGTATCTTCTCGAACTCAGGAGTTTCAAAATTTTTCTAGGAGAAAAATAACGTTAGGAAGCGGATCGCTACAGATCATTCAGATTTTTGAGCCTATTGGTGAGAGGGTCATTGATTGAGTTGTGGTCGTCTTCAGTCGTCCTTCTTGACAAAAAGGGTGACTGAAAGGCTTTTCTGTCTGAGCAAGTTTGATCTGCCGGATAGCCGATGGACAACAACGATATGGTAGCCACAGTTACCTTGCCTGGTTAGCGTTCCATGAATCGTTGCCCTGTATGGCATTTTCTTCTTCTTCCCACTGAACCTTTAATCTTACTGACGATTGGCTACCGCTTCACGTTCAGTACTTTTGCAAGATTACATCTGAGGTTTTCTCAGCTTGTCTGAAGCCTGCATGTATAAATTAAGAAGAGAATTGAATGTGTGTTTCTATACAGCAGGTAGCAGTACAGAAGTTTTCGTTGCAGTTGAAGTATCGGAACAGAATCGTTTTATTCGAATGACTAGTTTGAATAATTACTCGAGAAGAAGAGTCTTCGAAATTTATCCTTTCTGAATAAGGTAGAAATTTAAATGTATACACTGGCAATTATGTTGGATATCGGCTGAGAATGACCACATTTTTGTCAATAATGCTTTCGCTAACGGTCTCCAAAATCTGAATGATCTGTGCTAAACTTCAAATCTTCTAAATGACAAAAGGAGTTTTAAGTGCACAGAAAAAATGCTCCTCAACACCTACGGCACCAACCTGCATATCAACCACCTGGCCACCAGCGATTTCCAACATCTTTCTGCGAGCTTCCGTGACGAATCTGCGTTCTGGATTGTCATATGCACGCAGAAGATTATTGTTCCTCAGCGCTCGCACAACTCGTTCAGCCTGAAACTATTGTAGTTGTATCAATATTTCATCATAGTCAGCTACTGACTTTGTTATAGTGTAGATGGATCTAATATTCACTTGCTCACTTCGCATTTAAATGACACGTGAGCATAGCTCCAATAACCTGACAAGGGAAGTGCACGAGGCTAACCCTGGGGATCGAAACGAAACATCCACCCTCGGGAGCACTGTCCGAGGTGATGTTAATGTATGTATGTCATTTTTGCCCAATGCTTCTGGTACGCCCAGGAGAGCGCGTCAAAGATTTTTCGGTAGCCTTCAACTTTCACGAACCTAAGATCTTCAAGAAGATTTTTTGACTGAAACTTTGCATACGGGGGTTATTTGAGGTGTGGAACACGAAAATCGTATCCATTTGTACTGCAACTGCACTTTTGTAGGGCTTGGAGTACGGTGGCGTGTGGTAGTATACGGCACGACACCTACCGTAACCATACAAAATGAGGTTATGGTACGAAATGGATGCGACATTTTTGTTCAGCACTTCAAATAACCCCATATGCAATGTTTCACTCGAAATTTTCTTTTGAAGATTTTGGGTCCGTGAAGGTTGAATGGTGCCAATTTCTATTGTCGTGCCATAGGAGTCCTGGATGGGATTCATGGAACTTTGACCACGCAAACCAGCCGTAGTTACTGTGAGTAGCTATCCTGTAGACGAGGGAACGTCTGGAGACGCATTTTTGTATAAGTTTGCTTCATCTGGTCATGCTCGTGAGTCCTAGGTGCAAGCATGGCTGCCGCGGCAAAGTGGTCCAGTGGGTAACGCATCGATCTATTAGGCAGAAGATCGAGGGTTTGGATTCAGCCAATGAAATCGGGAAAGAATGGTTTAGTAAGGAAACGAAAAACTATCCTGTCAAAAAAAGGACCAGATTACAAAAACATCAAGTCGAAACCTCCCCAACCTAACATGGATCTACGCTTCACATAGTGCAGTTGCTTCGTAGTTTGTGCAGTGGTGCACATATCTGTCTGTTGTAATAATTGGAACTACTTCAAACGAGGTCAAAAGCTTGAAATTTAAAGGTGCAATAAGGATTGCACTGACGGATTCAAACCTCCGACCATCTGACCGGTAGTCTGATGCGTCCCCCACTATGCCACCGAACCACTGACGCAGTGCCTCGCTCTAACTTACATGAACAGGCTAAACCAAATTTTTCCAAAATGCGTCTTAAAACACTCCATAATCTATAGAACAACCAATCACGGTAACCACAGTTCTTTTGGGTGACCAACGTTTCATAAAATCCAGCGCTGCGTGGACCTCCGTGGCAGTGCAATAGTAAAATCTTTAACGCGCTCTCCGCAGCGCATCAGGAGCATTGGGTAAAAACGATATACATACATTAACACCGTCTTAGGCAATGCTTCCGAAAATGGATATTTCGTTTCGATCCCCGGGGTTAGGCTCGTGCATTTCCCTTGTGAGAAGTAAATCAAACCCCTCATCATTTCCGATTTGATCCAAGGGGACACTTTCGCCCATAAGGGCGAGGATGGTTGGTTCCGTCTCATTATGCTGATGAATTATGTTTGCATGAAACTTTCGTTTGTAACCTAAATTCTGCCCATAAAACAGTCTTGAAAAAGCAGAAGTTAAGGTATTGCTGGCGAATGTTTTTGAAGAAAAAAATTTTCACAAAATATTCCAAGCTCTGAATGCTAAGCCGTGAAATAAGCTGTAAATTTCTTTGGAGATTAGGCTTCAAATTACAATAGTTATTGTCTTCATCTTGATAAAGCAAGTGCTGCGCAGTTATCAGAGGGATCACCATTTTCATCGAAAGGATTCCCGGCGAATATATACTGGAATAGAGTGGAAAGGATATAATGTGACTTACTGTGATTCCAAAGACGAAGGTGGCAATCTGCTCTTCGAGATAGGTGGAATCCTCAACACTGTATCTCTGGTAGTCAACAAGTGTGTTTTCGCAAAACGCCGTCAGTTCATCCCATGACTCATTCATCCACTTCTCTGTGCTTTCGTATTCCCATTCCTTGTCATACTTGATCTTGTTCACTTTGAATGACCGCACTCGCATCTGTGATAGAAATATCGAGTCTGTGAGTCGGGATGCACCTAGATCTGACTCAAAAACGAGGCTGCAGTTTACCACCGTAGGTTAGAGGGAAATACGCTGGCCTGCACTGCTACACAACTGAAAGTTTATTCAGTTGCGACCAGGGCTGTGCGTCAAAAAATTCCATATTTCGTCAACTCGTTGATTCGTTACTTTAAGCTAAAAATGGCCGTTACGCGTTAATGCGTTAATTCTTCACGTTAGTAACGCACAGCTCTGGTTGCGACGTAGTTTCTACCCTCTGAGTGACTGGCTCCGTGCTCAAACACACATTACGTAAGTGCGTCACAGATCAACGAAATACCTGGAAATCCCGTAAAATTCGTGTTATTAAAAAGCGGAAGATAAACACAGAATTCTACTACACCTTTTCCTCACGCGCTTACCTACGGTAGAATTATTTGCATAGAGATGCATGCCCATCGGCGCCCGGTGTGGTGATTTCCAGGAAGCGGTTAACTGGAGAGAGAGAGTTAGAAAAAAAACTGTTCCGCATGAATTTGCGCGCCCAAAAGGTTGAGATGACGCGCCTTATCCCACGGATGGGAAGGTGCCCTTTATTACGGGGAACTCGGTGTATTTTTAACACAGTTGTGTGGGTGAGTATCATCGTGAAGGGAGAAGGAGGGTAACCAGGCGACTCTGGACCTCCCGCCACGCCCATCTGTTCAAACGGAGCTAAGCACGAAAACATCACGTATTATGGGATTGACGCTGATTGCGCCAATCAGAATCGTCTGGCTACGCCCATTTTCCCCCTACGGAGATACACACCCGGTTATGTGACTCCACAAAGTATCGAGGTCCACTCACAAGGGAAGGATACTAGGTCAGTATGGCCTTTCGTAGCAAGATGTATATTGCCTAACGCAGCTCGCGACGCTGATTTCAAATCTGTTTTCACCTGCTCCTGAATTTATCTTTGTGAGGAGTTATACCCTTTTTTCTACGTAAGAAACGCTCACGTAAGGCGCGCGAAGTCGCTGCGCCAGGTGCGTCTTAGAGCTATGGTAGATTTCTCGCTCTTCAGAATCAACTGGTGAAGTCGCCATGCTGGTCCCGAAAAATGCGCAACGACTCACCTGGCATGCCGACCTTGTGCACCCAACGTGAGCAGATGGACCCGTTCGACACGCTGTGTCGAGACCTAGCCCACTTACAGCAGCGAGGTGGAATAGTCGTGAAGAAATGCCTAGAAGATAGCAATGATGGAAGACGAGGGAGATGAGGGGTGGGACAAATGTGGGCTTCTCACCACTAGTTAGACATGGCCAGCGGACTTTTAATATTGAAATGAGCCCTCGAAATCAGGCTTAGTCGGATGACGCCGCGCAACCGCTGGTGAACACTCGCTGTGAACAGATCAAACTGATGACACAGATCACCATTGCATGTACACCGCTGGGATCACCGTGTTGAGGAGGTCAGGAATCTGCTAATACCTCGAATACGAAAATGAGGTGAGCCACTGCCTCTGAACGAATTCCACGGTGCTGTAGTTGGAGCTAGCGCTTGCAAGGATGAGAGGAGAGCTACTGTAGTCATGAAAACGTCAGAACATAAGCTATGACTGGTACAGCTAAGGCGCACTCACCTTTCAGAGCGATTTAAAACAGAAAATGGCTCTTTCGCACTGACGATATCAACCTTCCGATCACAACAACGCGACGCCTACACAAGAAACCGATGCCCAACGAAAGAATCTCGTACATCGGTCTCTTGTCACTGTTGTCGTAGCTATCATTGTTTCTCTGATTAGACTGCGGATATCGTCTAACATTCCTGATAGCTATGCAGCAGAAGTGCTGCCGAAACAGAGTAATACTTCAAGTACAAGATCCAGAAGCACCTCATCCCAGGGGGGGGGGGGGGCGATGGCTGCAACTAGGAGATGCTGCTGTGTATGCTCGAAGCATTATGTTGTTCTACCTACGGGTCCAGTGATGGAGGAGGGTTATGCTGGAGGCAGTAGTGTGGAGATTGCCAAAAGTACATCTACGGGTACACCGACGGAGAAGAGAGCCAGGATTCGGCTTCACCAATGGAGAGTAATAATCATACAGTCGAAGAAGGAAATCACCACGTGTCTCACCAAAATTGCGGGGCAGAGTTTGCAGAAAGTGGAGAAACCTGCCTTTCTTTGACGCTGATGCGCAGAATGCACAGTTGGGAAATAGCTTGCTTTCCAAATAACCCTGCCTAAATTGAAAACTGAGACATGTGTCATGTCAGAAATATGATGAAACCCTGAAACATTCGAAAGCATCACCGCCAACATGGGATAGGCGTGACGAAGCACGAATGATTAACGCCCTTAACTTGGTCGGTCCATCTAGGCCCGTTCCATGGTCGCCTCATCATGATGCCTTTGCAATCCTGAGATGATTTCCAGGTAGATGAGATCCCAATGCTGGGTGTCTCGGTGTATCATTTCACTATTGTGACAACTTATCCGAGACATGACTAATTGCAGAGTGTCTCATGAGGTCTTCAAGTTCAACACGTTCGGGCGTTGCCAAAGAATCACCGATCGGCAGAATTGTAGAGAGGTAAAAAGATTCGCTTTAGTTAGTCGGTTTTCGGGTGTAGCCTAAATGGCCTGGGTCTACCTCATATTGAGGAGATCTTGGCCCAACTTTTTTTGTCCGCGTTCTCTGATGAACCGTTTGATTTTTTTCAGGCACTGGCATAAGCGAAGCCTTCAAAACTACGGCCAATGGAGGAAACATAGCAGCATGGTGCTGTGACTAACAGAGTTACACAATATGTGTAAGTTTCCATTTTTCTCACAATTCTGATCCTCTCTTCTTAAAATCGCTAAATACTAAAACTGACCTTGAAATATGTACTATCTGTTCCAAAAATTATAGCAGTTCAATGATGTGGGGTAGCTGCACAAGGCGCATTTTATCTCACGTCAAACCATGGAAACTGAGCGCTATCGGTAACTGAGAGCGTGCCAAAACATGTCTGCCTATAACAACTGACGAGACTTACCTCATTTTGAAAGCATGCTAAGTGACAAGATTGGTGAAACAGACACTAGTGCTATTCGCTCCATGTCGCGGACGCTATGATCCGCTCCTCGAAATTGGTGTGTCCGGGAGCACTGCTTTGTCGCGCTCCGAGGCCAACGCTTACGGTAGCCTTGCGCGACGCCGCTTCAAACTTGCTTCCCCAAGCTCCGCCCACTCCGTAAAAACGCATATAAGGCTGCGCTTCGCTCACATCGGTTTCTTCCTTCTTGCAGCAATGTGACCAGTGGACGAGAGCGGAGTGGAGTGCACGGAGCGAGGGTCCTCAATCGGTTCGATGTTAGATGATGGCAAGCAGTAATATGGATCAGAAGTTGGAACCACGACGAGCCGAAGGAGGATACCATGAGAGAACCACACCGTAGCCAATGCCTTGGTGGCACGCGACAAGGACTCTGAGGGCGTGGCCCAGTACTGCTACTTTTTTGTAAGTCTTTATCTACTAGCTTTCACCCTGTAGGACCCCTGGTAGTACTAGGTAGTAGTAGGCTTCTATTTAGGCTTCTTATTATATGGGTAGTTGTAGTAGTAATGAACCCTTAAGATAAGCATGTCCCTACAGCAAGACTTACTACTGCATTCAGTACATAGTCCTGCCGTAGCCTTAAATTGGTCCATAGGTGCGAGCCTAGTGCAAAGCGCCGGGTCCTCCCGTTGGGAACCCAGGGTGGAAGCCTCAATGGTGGAGAGCCCTGGTCTAGTTAACATCATGTCGGAGCAACATGGTACGGTGAGGTAGGGTCCTCACACCAACCCTGGATAGAGGGCAACCACCGATCTGCCACACTCTGGAGCGATAGGAGCCATGCACATGACTAAAGTACCTTGTCTGTTGATAATCATTGTTTCTAATAATATCAACCTTAGTTACCTATTTCTTTTCTGTCCTTTAGGTGTATTATCCTGTCATGGGAAGATACTCTTGCTTACTATAGGGACTTGTAAACCGCCGGGTCATATTTATGCTAGCACTTGTGGAGATACCCCTGGCGGTTATTACTTCGAATTAGGTATCTGTTGTATGCATATGAGCGGAGAGGGAAACTCCGCCCGCATCTTCTGCATAAAAGGCCTCGGATGCTTAAATACGGATTCGTCTTGTCGTCTTGTCGTCTCGATCGTCAGCGTCACTATCGTCACTGGCTGTAGTTCGGGTCAGGGAACCTATCCTTGACTGTACCTAGAGCAGAAAACCCTTCCTGGTGTGAATTGAGGCGGATTTGAACTGTGGTCAATTAACAGTTATTAAACAGTCTTATTCACTAAAATGGTCTCACTAAATTGTTCCCATTTCGAAAGAACGAGGTACAAAAAGGAAGCAAAGAGCAGGTTGTTACCATCATGGCTCTTGAGAAGTACCGGACTGAGGCGAGGAAGTTTGGGCGCCAACAGAAGAACCTCTTGGTAAGGGGCATACAGTGTGAGAACATGTTCTCTAAGAAGCGAACCACATAGAATTTGGATGTGTAACACGCCATCTGTTTGAACTCGAACGGCGTCAATCCCATGACACATGGTCCATTTGTGCTTAGCGCCGTACACGTCGTACGAGTCGAACAGGTGGGCGTGACGAGCAGCTCGAATGCGCCAATCAGAGTCATCTGGTTATAGCCCCTTTTCCCCCACGATGATACACACCCCATAAATTTACAACAACTGTATAATGTGAGTTTAATAATCGTAACGAGTTTTTGGCATAACCATGATCTTGAAACCATGTTGTATCAAAAATCGGACGTATTTATATCAGTTTACATGAAGAGCTATAAAAATTGTTCAAAACCTCCAGACCGTTTCTAAGATTTCCCCATGAGAGGAAAATCCAGTGGCTTCTGAACGGAATGGTGGACGCGATTCCATATAAAAATGCCGAAAACACCCGCTTTCAAGCTTTAGCTCTTGGGAAGCCAGTGGGCGGAGCCAAGGTGGGATTACGGACTTTCGGTATCATGGACTCCCTTATATGAAGCGCTGCTTCTACATGTAGAGGAACTCACACGAGGTATACGAATTTGCCCGGAAAGATGCGCATGCGGGAATGAAATAACCAGAAAGCACCTTGGTGTATTCTCCCAGCCCCGCCCACTAGCTCCACAAGAATTGGGACTTGGGAACGGGTCTTTTCGGCAGTTTTACACGGAATCACATATATCATTCTGATCAGCAGTCACTGGAGATTCTTTTAATGCGAGAATCTCAAAAAACGATTCCAAGGTGGGACTGTGAATTCAAGAAAATCACATACAAATGTGAATCTTTCGTTCTTTTCTGAAGAACGCTGGAACGACCTGTCCCGCCCGTCTCTCATGGTTTCGTTCTCTTTCGCTGAAAGACCTGTTCTAAAGTAACGATGCTCTTTGTCTATCGTTCACAATGCACGTTTACTCTGCAATGGTCTTGTTCGCCTGTTCTGCCTTTGTTTTCGTTTTCATTCGTGGATAACCATTCAATGGATCCTTATGGAAATTTTTTGTACCTACAGGAAAGTATCCAAATAGTATCTAATTCTGTCTTAGCTTTCTGAATCGGAGGTCTTGAAGCCTTAACGGCGATATTTCACCTCAAATCGATTTTGAGATTTTAATATCAGAAGGATCCTCAGGCTATACTGATCACAATGATATAAACGTTATCCCACAAAATCTTCGGAAATGCCCCTTCTTGAATCCTCACTTTTTGGAGATTTCGAGGTGCTTGTTACGACAACTATCACAAAGAGTTGCACTCCTGCCACGTTAGACACTTACGATCGATACCACCTCTGCCACAGTATGCCGCGACTCCTTGTGATAGTTGTCGCAACGAACACCTAGAATTCTCTAGAGAAAAACGGCTTGAAACTGATTTCTTAGCACTTTTGCGATAAAATACGCATACCATTGGGATCAGCGTCACCTAAGGATTCTTATAGTGTCGAAATCCCTGAACCGATTGTGAGGTGAGACGTTACCTTTGGAACGTTCAGGACTAACCTTCAGTCCGGAATAAACTTTCATCTCAACCAGTTTAACGGTCCACTATAAACGGTTTACGCTTTGAAGCCACCGTTAATGAATTACAATTTCATTTCAAAAGTTCTGGCATAAAACAATATTTGTATGTGGACGTGCACATTTCGACATACTTGTTATATTGTGGTCTTGATGGGTTTTTAACGATTAACGAGGAGAGGCTGAATGGTTTTTAAACGTTTAACGTCGAACGACAACTGATTTCAATGAGCTTGGTAGTGGGAAGCGAAAGATTTCAACGGTTAACGTTTAATGATGACTAATTGTGATCTACGATTTGCTGCTATGAACCGGCAGTTTTTAACAAATAACGTTGCGTGTTAAAGCAGTTTTTAACGAATAACGCTGGACGATAACGCAGTTTTTCACAAATGACGTCGGGCGTCAAGGCAGTTTTTAACGATTTATGTTAGGCGTTAACGTAGCATTTAACGAATAACTCCAGGCGTTGACGCAGTTTCTAACGAACAGCGCTAGGCGTTAACGCAGTTTTTAACCAGTAACGTTAGGCGTTGATGCAGTTTTTTAACGATTAACGTTGGGCGTTAACGCGGTTTCAACCATTAAAATTAGGCGATAATACAGACTTTACGAATGACGTTGGGCGTTAAGTCAGTTTTTAACTATTAACGTAGGCGTTAGCGCAAACGATGCGTGATCTTGTTGAGGTGACTTGACAGCTTTTAACGTTTAACGAATAAGTTTTATACGCTTTTTTCTTCTGGAAAATTCATTTGTACGCTCGATGAGATCCCGAAAAGGGCAGGCGCAGAATAAAAAAAAAGGCCTCCTTGCCCTCCACTTCCTCGTCGCGTCATTTCACGGCTCTGCTGGCTCCACCAATTCCCGCAGTGAATCCAGAACTCCAGGCGGCTATCTTCTCAAGAACATCTGTTGAACATCTGCGTGGATACATGTGTAATTTTGCGCTCTGGAGGTGGTTCATTTGTCAGTAGCTTATGGGGCGTGGTCAAACATTCATATGTTCATGGGAAAACTCCCATATTCCCAGATTTATCCGTTGAAACGACCTTGACATCTGTCCCGACTCCGCCCACTAGGTGGGCAAACTTCGAGTGCTCTCTGCTCATCCGGGGATTAGCTGTGGATTTATGAGATCCTGTGGATTTCATGCTCTATTGCCGTAAGCCCATAAGCCTAAAGCCTTACTGCTTCTGTTACTGCCCTAAAAACACATTAAAGAGGAAGTTCTCCGTTCAAATAACTGGCTGAATGATTAGTCTCCAGAGAGCGCTTATAGCGCGCGATAAAGCGAAAGCAATTGCAGTGTCCACGCCTCGTTTGCTAGTGCACTGGGCCGGGCGGGCTACCAGTGGCCATGAAAACGAATATCTTAATTGGTTGCGCCTTGCAATTCAATACATCCGCAGTCGAAATTCCCGTTACCCTGATGGCTGGCGGCAATTTTTCCTTGTGTTCTTCATATTTCACTCGACAACGACGCAAAATTGCGGAAATCCTGCCGTCTCGCCTTTTCAATGCATTAGTTCTCGTTACAAATTCTGTTTCATAGCGGTTGAATGAAGTTCCGCGAACGGCTCGATTTTGCCATGTCCATATGAAATTGCATGTACTTTTCCATAATTGGAAAGCTCCTTGAGGAGGGAAGTTCGTTTTGAAAAGGTGGCGGTGTCCAGCTGACGAGACTGACACCTGTGAAAGCTGATTTCTGTCGGATGCGTGCGTGCGTCAGGCGTGCGCGACCAGCCGCGCGTTCGAGAGGCGTTTGGGTTTGACTCGTCCGACTTGTCTTGGTTATCCTGAAAAAAAAAAAGAACCTGTGCCTCCTACACTTATCGTCACATCCAACACTGCTGACGAAAACTCGTCCCCATCCCTCCCAAGAACTTCCACGTGGTCCAGACGCACGCACGCATCTGCCATGAATTAGATCTACCTGTTGTATATTCCATTCCGAACGCTGCGATAATTGAGAATCTGTGCGGATTTCCTGTTTCCCTCTCCACCCTCTCTAATTCCCATACACTTTCTCACGTCCTTTTCTCGTCTGCCATCCTTATAACTATCATCTCCAGTGAAACACACTGTAGGAGCTGTAAACACTAGGAAATCCATATTGCAGGGAATTTGCCGTGTCTAGCAAAATTTCAACTGTTTTATTATTTATTTATACCAGCCTGATCGTCCGGCTAACGCCGGACTCCCAGGCTTCTTTTCTTGCTCGCTTCGCTCGCGTTGCCAGTATGTGACATCATCCTCACACCACGCCGATCATTCCACGTTTGTCAAAACTCCCGTTTCTAGCAACCTCGCGCTTTGTGGCTTTGAAGTTGTGCAATAGTAGGATGTCGTCTTTCAACCTTGTACAGGACCGTTGGACTTGGCTGCAAGCGCTGCTCCACCTTTTAGCGCCGGCGTATCCTTACCACACCGTTTGACCCATCTCCAGGTGTTTCCCCGCTTTTGGACGCCGGCGCACTCTTATCACACCGTTGGACCCATCTCCAGGTGTTTCCCCGCTTTTGGACGCCGGCGCACTCTTATCACACCGTTGAACCCATCTCCAGGTGTTTCCCCGCTTCTGGACGCCGGCGCACTCTTATCACACCGTTGAACCCATCTCCAGGTGTTTCCCCGCTTTTGGACGCCGGTCACTCTTATCACACCGTTGGACCCATCTACAGGTGTTTCCCCGCTTTTGGACGCCGGCGCGTCCTTATCACCCATCTCGATTCATTCCTGTCTCTTGCCCTTTTGTTTCCTCCGCTTGTCTCTGAAACATACCCACCCGCATCATATCTTGCATATGGCCTGATAAACAGAGAACAATAAACACCAAGCCCAATTCATTTTCACTGTGATGTAAACAACTTGGGGTCTTCCAAGCAACTAATAGTGGACGAAAACACCTGTCAATCCAGGTAAAAATGAAAATTTGCACACTTTCTAGACATAACTTTCGACGGTGAACATTGCTATGTAATCAGATTTTTTCGGCAGGGGCTGGTTCTCTTGCACACACACACACACATACATACAATGCCAATTAATATTAACTATGATTTAATTATTTATTTATTCATTTATTCATTCACCGCCCACTTTTTGGACTCATTTTTCAATTTTTCCGCCTCTGACCGTCTGAGCGACAAAACATGTCCATTTCGCAATTTTTTTCTTGGAAATTATCATGTTTTTGAGTAGAATTTCCTCTGGTCCACTTGAGGGGCGAGAACTGGTCCCCATTGGACAATTGCTTTTGGTCCTGCTCCATTCTTTGCTACTGATCTTCGTCTTCTATCTCGTTAAACAGTTCCGGCTTCCAATTGCTCAGATTTTCCCTAGCATCTCGGTGATCGCTCTTGATTGGTCGATATTTCTGCGATGGGCGGGGCAAGGCGCAGGTACGAGCTGTACCTTGCTGGATCCAATCTTGCATCAACTTTCCACGTTCCGTAAACGTCTTTCAATTTCAGAGGAAAAAAAAACTGCGGTCAGCCTCATGTTATAAGTTTTCTGCTCCATATCCTTGGACTGAGCGAGAACTGGTCTCCGAGTGTCTTCTGCTGCACATCTTGCATATCTTGGGACGAAGCGAGAACTGGTCCCCAGTGAAATAAAATACATTTTCATACGCGACTTGCTGGTCTATCGGACAGTTTTCCCAACATTTCCTGGATTTCTGCCTTCCGTTCCTCGGAAATTTCTTAAGTATGCCAGAGTTTGCTCCTGATTGGTCGATATTTTCGCAGTGGGTGGAGCAATGTGCAGTTTTGCGCACGGTTGCTAGGTTAACCGAGTTCTGAAATATGTTCTGGCATGTTATTGTCCAAATTGTGTATGGCCACAGGATTTGCACGGATGTATGAAAATTCCGAGTTCTGTAGATCATAACTTCCACGAGTTATTTCGAACCGTTATTCGTTAATCGTTAATAGTAATTATTCGTACAAGTACAGTTCCGCAATACTTGGGAAGTCATTTATTAGTGCTAAACTGTATCACTATTGTACAGTTGTCATGAATAATCGTGGAATTCGATTCACCTGCTTCCTTGGACTTTCTAGGACAATGACTCACAGTACCTACAGTACCTAAAGAAATCATGGATCTGTTCAAAATTGCGTGTCCAGTCACAAATCCTGCTTACGTCCTGAGAGCATAGTATAGCTTTGCTTGAGCTTACCCACAATTCACCTTTTTAGCGTTTTCTCGCTCTTTTAGCGGTTTCCCCTTAACCCCTCACTATTATTCTCGCTAAGCCGTTATAAGCAGCATCGTTTGAGTTTTTACCTTTTGATCTCTTGATCTGTGCAGCTGCGACGACTTCGTGAAGCATACTAAATCTGCCTGAATTGGCATTCATGTGATGGGAGTGTCCTTTCCGCTCGGCGTTCTTCTGAATCCGCTTGACATTATCCAATTAGCCCGGGAAAAAAGAGGGTAATCTCCATGGACTACGTATTTATTGGCCAATTATTAGGAGAGGACACTGGGGATTACTGGAGAAATAACAGGTTTCATTCAAAAACACAATTTCCGGACGTTTCACGTTTTTTCCTGGAAGTTTCCTATTTTTAGGTCAGCTGACCGTTGGGTTGCAAACGGTGAGATTACCCAGGGTAAACGTGTTAACAATGCTCAACTTCATTCATTGTTAACACGGGCGTTGACATGTTTACCCTGGGTAATCTCAGTGGTGTTTCCCGAACCTGGGTCTGGTTCAGTTACCCATTTTCGGCTTGGGTCTGGTTCAGTTGCCCATTCTGGACCTGTGCACACTTTATGCATGATCCATTCCTATGCTTCACCATTGAGATTACCTAGGGTAAATGTGTTAATAGTAGGTAACTTTGTTCATCGTCAACACGGCCGCTGTCATGTTTACCCTGGGTAATCTCAGTGGTGTTTCCAGAACCTGGATTTGGTCCAGTCACCCATTCTTAACGTTGTCCTACTGCAGCTGCCCATTCTTGACGTGGGCTTGGTTCAGTTACCCATTCTTTTGACCTGAGCTTAGTTCAATTACCTATTCTTGACCTGGGTCCGGTTCAGTTACCCATCCTTTACGTGGCTTTGTTCAGTTACAGATTTCTCACGTGGGCTTGGTTCAGTTACCCGATCCTGGCCTCGGCGTTGTTCAATTCCTCATTCTTGACGTGAGCTTTTTACAGTTACCCAATCTTGACCTGGATTTGGTCCAGTTACCAATTCTTGACGTGGGTTATCTATCCATGCCTATGTCTCTAGAAAAAATCTACTCTACCTCTAATCGATTATCGATTATTCTCGTTCCGTTCAAAGTGCTGTCCTCTAATGGAAAGGCAAAAATAACAATTAGACACATCTCCTCATGAAAAGGGGCGTGGCCACCAGAAATTCTGAAAATCGATTTAATTGTGTAATAAAATAATTGGATATAAATGGTTGAGGTTATAGAAATGAGTGATTGAAGGTAAATGCATTTTCTATTCCAGAAATTTAATTTTATGAAGTGATTCTGTTATTCTGTTTCGCCCCGCCCCTTCTACAATTGAACACGTAAAGTGGGCGTGGCCACCCCAGAAAGAACGGTTCCTTTTGAATTTTGAACTGTATTTTGCTTTGTATTTCACTACATTAGGAAAAGATTTTTTTACGTTTCCTTAACCTCAATTATTGTTTCTTTTACGATATTATTCGCTTCTTCCCTGAATTATTGATTGATTCCAATACGCTCCGCTGCAGTTTCGCCCCGCTTGCAGAGCGGTTGTTCATTAATTCCTTATGAGGCGTTCGCTGCAACCAAACTGGTTCTCACTGGAACCTTCCAGAAATCCATAAATTTCTCCATTTGTCGGCGAGATTTTCGTCGATGCAAACGTTTCTTCTTATTCGTCGATGATTCAGTGACATAATCGAAGTGTCAACTCAGGGTGTAGAGACGCAGACACTCTGCATGTCTGTGCTCTGCCGCGGTGTCCATTTAATCTCTACCTCTTGCACGCAGATTCGTAATTTCTCCATTAGGTGCAAGGTGCAGGACACAGAGAATGTTCTGTGGGCGGGGCTTGGGGAGGGCGGACTTTATTTTTGTCTATTGCAGCATAGGCTACACCCTTACCTATTTCTTATCCACTTATAGCTGCAATTTGTTACCATTATTCAAATTTTGTGATAGTTGTCCTTGCCATTGGCGCTCAGCCAAGTCTGAGTTGTGTCAGCTGTTTTGTCGGAAACTGCAATTTACGACATTTCAGTGACACCATCATTTATGTCTGCAGAGTTTCCGATATCTTGTGATAGATGACGCCGACGCCGGAAGTGGGCGTGGCATCGGCTGCTGAAGACTGACATCTTGCTCTTTCGAAAACGATTTCCAACTTTTCCGCTGCTGCCTGAACTTTCTTGAATTTTTCGGATTTCTTTTCCTGTGATGTGGACCAGGGCTGTGCGTTAGAAAAATTTCGCATTTCGTTAATCCGTTAATTCGTTATGTTGGGCCAAAAATGGTCGTTACGCGTTAATGCGTTAATCCGTTAATTCGTTAGACGACGGACTTGTGAATATTTTGATAAGTTTCTTCGAATGTAACAAGCATTAAAGATCCCTAACTGATATTAATAGCAAGTAAGCTATAGATTCAACAAAAATTCAAGTAAGTGTTGAGAATGTTTACTTCTGGCTCTGACAGTACGGCATTGCAAGATGGAAACATGATGACTGATGATTGAGAAGATGATTGGAAATGATTTTTCCTCTTCAATACACAGAGAAACAAACATAAGCAATCGTTGGACAACTAGAAAGATAAGTGGTAGAGATGCCCTTGGTGCAGAGTTGGGTTATTTTGCTTCACATCTTTTACCATAAATCCTTTGCAATAGGGATGGATGAGAACGCTCGAAATTGGGGGGTCTCAAAAG
Organism: Ancylostoma ceylanicum; assembly: GCA_000688135.1. Lineage (NCBI taxonomy): Eukaryota > Metazoa > Nematoda > Chromadorea > Rhabditida > Ancylostomatidae > Ancylostoma > Ancylostoma ceylanicum. The sequence continues at coordinate 1,340,116 of JARK01001349.1, read as the reverse complement.
AGGAAGTTGGAGATTCAAAGATTTAATAAATCTACTAAAACTCACAGTAATGAGGACAACGCTTGTAGGCTTCCCTCAGAACCCCAGTATAAGTATGTTATGATGCAAAAAAGCAGTTTTTCTGAGTTTTCTACAGTCAAACGAGGCCCATTAACGAAATGGTTTCTAACGGATTTTTGGGGTTTTTCGTTAATTCGTTAATTCGTTACGTTAGGCCAAAAATGGCCGTTACGCGTTAATGCGTTAATTCGTTACGTTAGTAACGCACAGCCCTGATGTGGACAACTGACACTTTTCTTTAATACTGCGATTGCTATTCAATTACAGTTAAATTATTTTAACCATGTTAGAAAAAGGAAACAAAGCCTAGAATTCTGCTCTGAGAGAAAATTGCTCTGAGAGACGCAGACGGCTAGACAGCAGCTGTTATTAAATTATATTCATTTGGTCCCAAATTTATGAGCCTTTCGTTAGAAAATTATTTTATTCATTTAATTATGACATCATAAGATCAAAAGTCAATTTGTTGCTTATTTCGGCGTTCTAGTCACTTAGCGTATACAACACCCATCCACGCGATGCTATCCAGAGAAATAACCCGTCGCGTCGATTGTCGCGAAGAACAATAACCGTTTTTTTCACAAAGCATTCGTGCTTGACAGCTGTAACAATCGACGTCATTCATTTGTCGCTGTACGTAATTGCACACATGCCTAGCTTCCTTGTTAGGTGCAAGCTCTCGGAGAATGGATGGCATTTTTTCAGATGTCACCTGCAGGCGCAGGAAATTTTTGCCAGGAGTTCCCAGGATGGAAGTACGAGGAGTTTCCAGCGTGAAATCCTAGAGGCAAATAGGTTTTGAAGGATGGAAGTGTAAAAATCCACATGAACTAGAGAAAAAAAAATCCAAAAGGGTTCCAGTTTTGTCGCATTTCTTCTCGAATGCCAGAAATTTTTCACAAATTTTTCCGGATTATCCTCCTGTATGGATAATTTGGATGTAGCTGACCTCATTTCACAATTTTTATGTGCTGGTGCAGCTGTGTTTTTTTTTTGGAGGAGAATTCCAAATTCTGAAGCCCTTCTTAGCCTCGGTCACCATCGTCATATGGACTGGGATCGTGAGAGAAAAAAACGGGAATCTCAGCTCACCTGTGATATAGGAACAAGTTCCCCAGGCGGGGATGGCTAAGTCTATTCTCCTGAGAAAACGTATGCATTCAAAATGGGGCGCTGCGCCTCATGAAACCTACTATTCTGTGAGTCATTATTCCAACGCTGTCTTCCCCAATGGGGTGGAATACCCCTCATAGATAGGATGTAATTATACCCAGCCTTGTCTTGCCTTCCTCCTCAATGCGGACTTCTTTGAATGAGCAGCATTGCCTTATTTCTTCGTCCCTTATTCTTGCTTGTAATTGGATTTGAGGTCTACATATTCTATTTCATGGCCTTTTGTGTCAGTCGCAGTCCCGCTTTGTCCAGGCGGGATTCACGAATATTCCTGGGAAAGCCATGAGGGTTAACTATTCCTTCAGGGATGGGAATCATGGGAAAATAACCAAACAATTCATGAACATGGCTGCGTCGTCGAGATTACCCAGGGTAAGCTGTTGCCGCTTGTGCCAACGGTGGGTAGTTTCAGTGGTTTAAGCGGTTTTACTCTGGGTAATCTCAATGATGCATGCGACTCATGATGCTTAGCATTACTAGTTATTGCATAGACTAAGTAATTCTACGAGGACCTGAAAGTCGTTTTGGTAACCTGGTTATGGGCTGTAGACCGTTATACTTGAGCAGATAGCAGTGCTCGAGCACTGTGACTGGCCGATTGCGTAAATTGACCAATCATGGAGCTTCGTCGCGCCGCCCCCTCCAGGTTTGACCCTCCGCACCTTAGTTATGTACTTGTGATCCCCAGCCCAGGCGTAAAGATGAACACTGTGCCAAACAGGGGAATGGTTAAAATGGGCGTAGATAGTGATAATAGCATCACTTTTGCCTATTTATTTGATCATTTATTGTACACTCAATGACGAGCGCAGAAAGACAAAAAAAAAACGAAATACGGTCAGAATAATGGGACAAGTCAGGTTTTTGACTTCCTTGGAGCGCTTGGTAAATTTGCATTTGTGGAAGAGTCAGCCGACAATACCTCATAATTGCCACATGAGGCAAACATATCCAAAGAAAATGTCGGGGTAATTATTGGATGGGAAACATGAAATGTTCCCGTGAACAGTCATGAACCTCGTCTTTCCCCCTATAATAATATCGTTTATTTTCACGGACATAAAGTAGAGCATGCAGAACGAAAGTGTGGAAAAGGGTTCGAGTTTTGAGATTTTCTGAATATACATAGGTGCCTAACTTTTCAAGTACCAAGACATGATGGATTTGTTAGCCTATCTGTACGGTGAAGCCACGTGAGTTGTTTTTATTCTCTTCTTCTGTCTGTGTTTCGGTGTGTTCGCCAGTGAAGTGGGGAACTCGCTGGTATTTTCCTTTTTACCAGCTAATCAGGACGAAGCTCTGGAATTTGGTTGGACGCTCTACAGATCCTGGGGAAGGCCTACGTAGGTAAGCTGAGGGAAAGAAGTGACAACATCTTCGGGTGACTCCATCAAACAAGCCTAATTAATTCTTCAAGCCTCATAATCACTGTGCATACAACGCTTCGCTTTCTTCGGATTCATGTTCCAGTCATTTATAGTATGGACATGCTTAGGCCGGGCGGTACCCACTTCTCTACGGCATTATTCTTGCCGTTTCCTTGCAATATTTCTTCTTCAGCACAATTTATTAGCATTGGTTTGATTTTAGTACGGGGTTCACTACTTCCGCTTGTCTCGTCCAACTCTCCTAAAGTAGTCGTTACTGGAGCAGCATAACCAGCAATGAGGATGATATCGTCCACAAATCAAAGCTAAGGTGCATGGTCTCCCTGCTCACCATGCCATTCTTCCTAAGCCAATCACGACTTCAGAAACCAGCATGGAGTTAGTGAGGATGATTGTGTTTTTATTTTGGGAGGTCTAAAGTCAGCGTGGTCACCAAACATAAGCAAAACATCATTACCGGCAACGCCCAACAACCGCGGCGCATAGCTGGCCTGCCGCGTTGTGTGGGTGGTGCGGCGCGGCAGACCAGATGGGAGGTATTCCACGATAGAATAACGATTGACCAATACCGTAGACTCCTTTCTCAGAAGTTGACAGTATCTGATTTATGAAAAGTCATGTATACTCATCATCCTTCCAAATTTCCCATTTTCCGAATTCTCTTGATTTCCAACATTTAGATTTCTGTTCCTACGCAGTACTTCCCTTCATCCCTGATGCGGGCCAGTGAAACTGCTGTTGAAATCCGGGGTGTGAGAAAGGAGGCGGGGCCTCTGTTGTGCCATTGGTGCGTTCAAAAACATATTACCACCCTCCAGTGTCAAGCGCTCTGCCGTTCGCATACAATTACACTATGTGTTTCCAAACCTGAACTTGAACATTAGGCGAGTTGGAACTGAATCAGTGGGTATGGGTAGCTGTTGGAACGCACCAATCGCGCAGTAGTGGCCCCGCCCCATTGTTCCACACGCCGTAGCAAAAACAAAAATCTGTGGACTTTCTCCTCACAATGCCTGCAAACCCAGTGATTGCCCCTCAGACCTTTGATGCCCTAGCTGGATCTCTAAAAACATTCCGTGGCGTTCCTGATTCCGGAAATTGCTGTCTATGAGGACGGAACTAAAAGCAATTAAATTTTCTCTATGATTGTCTACTACTATTAGAAGCACTGTTTTTCAACAGCAATAGCTCATCAGATCTGTCATAGTTGTAGCAGTTTGCACCAGTTGCTGAGTTTGTGCTGTCGTTTTATTTTATTTTTGCTTTCGAAACTACTCTTAGAGAGGATTTAGTGCTTTTGAGTCCACCTTTCCTGGGATTCGTTTTTTCATGGATTACTATGTAGTAAGAACTGTTTGGAAACTTCCACTTATTTGATGGGAACTTTTCATTTTCCAGGAATAAAATGGGGTCATCCGAAGGATGAGTGATACTGAACGTTTTTTCTCATAGACATGATTGATTGATGAGGTCATTGCCAGCGGTTCGTTTCAATTGTTTGATCAGACCAACACACTTACAATGTACTTTTGTTTGTGCTCCCATAAAAGCACATTGACGTAGTATAGCTGTTTGTGTCTATACAGCGAACTACCCGATCTCTTCGTAGAATTTTCCAGAATCTTCTGGAATTTTCCTGTTTTCTCTTGATTTCTGCATGAATTTTTAACTGTCTTTGTCCGCCATCTACTCGCCAACCTCCATGTAAGGTACATATCGTCGAATTTATAGAGCTTTTTGGTTACTATTTTGTAAAATCTGGTATAGCATGGCTTAGAAAGTCAAGTTTCTATGAGTTGTATAGATGTTTGACTCCATATAATTCCATATAATATAATAATAAATAATAATAATGTAAATAAAGCAACATATAAATAAATAATATAATAATTCAATATGATTTCACTACTGAAAATATCTTAACGCAAATTCGGCGCTTTTGCTACAAAACTCCACAATTTTCCGGAAAGCTCAGGTCCTATGACTCGGAAATTTTCCCAGTTTTTCTTTATTACCTGGTAGTTTAATCAGATGACGTTCCTTCCCCTTCGGGGGCCCATTGACTCTCTAGGATAATCACAGGATCTCCGTCCAGATGACCGAATATCCAGCCACATTCCCACGAACCGTTTGTTCGTGTGCGTCAGCAAAGCGTCAGCGTGACTCAATGCCTTTCCAGCTGGCTATCAGCTGATCACCAGCTGAGCTCTTCATGGAATCTCAACCCACGTGCATGACATGGACTTCCATCTTAGCTAATCTCGAAATAAGCCGATTTCATGGGGGAATATTCAGAAGTTTCTTCCTCCTTTGGGAGATCTACATGAATCTATGCAAGAATCCACATGAATGACGCATTCGTGGCCTGTGGTTCCGCAGACTACTTGGTCATATGGCTCTGCCGTTTCCATTAGCCTTTTTCTAGCATACCGGTTGGCCACGCCTCCTTTTCCAAGAAACTTATCCCTCTTCCCCTTCAACTTTAACTCGCAAAGACCGAGAAGGAGGAAAAAATCCGGATAAATGGGCGTGGCTGGCGTCTCCTTTATTTTTCTGGATATTTTTTCATAGAACCGTTGTTTACTATTGCCACTTGGAGCTACATTCGGTCCTCTGCCGCGAAGTAGCACTTCCCTTTTCCGTCTTCCTGGCTGAATTGCCCATTGTTTTTTCTTTCTGGAAAATTTCCTTCACACTGGCAGAACGAAGTATTGCAAGTTTCGTGTATACAAAATGTATGATCGGGATTAGTTCCTGAAATCTGCATCATTTGTCCGGGTCTAAATTTTGATTTAAATGGCTAAATATTTCCTGTGGAACGAAGGATGTGCTGTAGTTCGGCAAAGCACAGTCCGGAGATCGAAGAACACATCCTGACTTCTTCCTGACGGAAGTCACCATTAGATGCTATACTATTCATAGAAAAAGAGTGCATCATGTACATACGTACATCTGTCCAAACATGCATGCGTGATTCAAAGGACTACAATTATCGATCGACAACTGCCGTCGTCTTTGAGTCTGCTAGTGTGGTACTTTAGTAATCATCTGGGTTGCTTTCTTCATAGAGCAGTTCATTCACCGCGAGATTAATAATGGAGGCGATCCAGCAGGTTCCCACATAACCTGCAATCCTGAGAATATTCGCGGTCAACTGTCACTAGAGACCTGCGATGGCGAGGAAATGCTCCGAAGAGTTCATTTAGTTGGAAAATTTCCAGGAAAGTGACGTGGATTATGCTTTGGAGAGTTGTCATTCTACGTAAACATGCACAATACATCACTGCTCATATGTACAATGTTTTCTTTGCCGGACCTCAGTTGCGATTTTTTTCGTTTTTTTTTTTCAATTGTTCTCACTACCTTGGGTAACTGAACCATTTCTAATCACGATAACGAGAGGCGCTGAATCATAGCACAAGTAACGGCTAGCTGGAGCAGCAAAGGTTTAATGTTGCCTGCTGCAGTTCAACTCCTTTTGTTTTCCGAGAAAAAATAAAAATTAATGAAAAATTGGAAATGGTGCCCACCACGACGTTTCTTTGGATAAATAAACCTTGAGTAACCAAACCATTTCAAAGAACGTTGATAGGTGTAAGAAGACAATCATTCTCACCACCCATTTTTTATTCATCTTTTTCGTTGAAACATCTACTCAACTGTTTAATTATTTATTTTTTTCATAACTGATTCTAATTCTGAGAAAAGCTCCGGCACTAACGCCCCTTTTGGCCACGCCCCCACTCCTTCACCACGCTGACCTGGTTCCCTCAAGCACCAATGATTGGCACTCACAGCTACGTATATAGCTTCATTCGTGGCCTGGATGCATGATTGAGATTACCGAGGGTAAATGTGTCGACGCAAGTGTTAACATTGGAAAGATTCGTGGCCACATGTACCCTGGGTAATCTCAATGATGCATGGAGCCTCGGGACCCACATTTTTCCATATTCCTTTCTTCCTCCCCGCGCCACTTCATCACTGCCCTCTGCCACCACTGTTATTATAGAGTGAAGTTTGCGAAACCAGGGAAAATTATCCGGAATTTATCCGGAACACTTGAGAGAACCGGCGAAATTACCAGCATTTTACCCGAAATCAAACCGACCTTTCTAGGTAGAAGGGCACAACGTATGCGAAGAATAAGTGGAGATTTTTTGTACAGCCAATTTGCCAGGAAATCGTTAGTCTAGGATAACCAGATTGGTAAAATTTTACGCAAGAGTGCCAGGGAAATCTATCATTGCAACCTGCACTGCTCATGTCAGGGCCACCGACCTTTTTCCGCTTTGTCGAGGGCCAAAAATCTATGCACTTCGCCGAAAAATCACTTTTGTATGGTTACTTCTGCATGAAAAATCTCTTTTATCTCCACCCGGTGAATAAAACGACCAGCATCGCCCACGTCACGATGGCAATTATCAGGGATTAACTGGCGATTACCCGGGGGATAACGGGCATTACATGTCGTGTTCTAGACCAGTGTGAAACCACAATGCGGTAATCCTCACTATAATGAGTGGTTTTTCCTGGTAACTACGGATCATATTCGTTTTATTCCGTGTGAAATGGTTTATGGGCAGTTATATTTTATTTCATTACAACTGTAAATTGCGAGTTATTGCGGCCTTGCAGGGGGCGTGGCCAGGGGGCAAATCTTTCCCTGGAAAAATTGGAAATCCTCCAGGGATAAGTAAGTTTAAAGGGTCCCTTTACCAACTCAATGACTGTAGATAGTATACCTTGGCATTAGATGAAAATTGGAAAGTTGCAAGGGTTACAGACATCGACTGATATTGATATAGGTATGGTAAGCATTAGTATGTAGGTAAACTGCCACTCAATCAGTATTAGATCCCTGAGCCTGAATGCATCGTTGAGGTTACCCAGGGTTAACGTATTGCCACCCGTGTTACGTACCCTGGGTAATCTGAATAATGCATGCGGGCCCCTGGTTCCGCATGGAAGCTGACCGGTAGCTGATTGGCGGTTTACTGGGGGCTAACCGGCGCTTAACTTACAGCTCGTTATCCAGGGTAAACTTGTTGACGTTCATCTCACGATATATAGATTTGTGGGGTGTAGACACATTTACCCTGGGTTTGCCTGTCGTTTAACCTCAGCTCAAAGGCAGTCTGTAGCTTGTATTTTATTAGGCTTCCAGGGTGAACGTACTGAAGCCCATGTTGCGATGGGTAAATTTGTAGGATGTTGTGTTTACCCTGGGTGATCTCAGTAATGCATGCGAACCTGGTTTGTTTGGAAGCTAGCCGGCAGCTGATTGGCATTTCACCGGTTGCTAACCGGCACTTAGCTGACAGCTCATTTTCCAGGGTAAAGGTATTGACGCTCGTGTTACGATATGTAAGGTTGCAGGGTGTTGCCACGTTTACCCTGGGTTAGCCTGTCGTTTACCCTTAGCTCACAAGCAGGCTAAGACTTGTCTTCTTATAGGTTATTTTTCGGTCTTTCTCACACCCCAGGTCAACATGCTATCAGAGTCTCCGGGGAGCAGAAAATTTTACAGTATGAGACCCATCGTTTTTTCTGGGGTAACCTCAATTTTTACTTTATCCATAGGTTTCTTATCTTCTAACTAATTATTACCCGTTTTTACAGAATCCTCTTGTTTCCGCTGTTTTCTAGCATCTCCGGCTCATTTCCCCACGCAGATCCATAAAAATCCCTTCTTCCTACATCATGTCTCAAACGGCTTACATCGTGCTTTTCTCTGACTCTCTGCACTCTCTCACATCCCCATTATCCCTCGCCGTCTGCATACGAAACACATCGATCAGAGAACAAATACGGAAAAACACTAATGAAACGAAATAGGCTCCATTTTGAGCGTCACACACGCGCACCCTCTTGTCTCGCGTGTTTCTGGGACCGAACCGGACAACTCGTCCACTCGTCCACTATAGTATTGCTGTAGTGATGAGAGTGAGTGTGTTGTGTTGTGTGTGCATCTGTGTGTGTCTAATCGAATTATTTCGTGTCGACATTAGGCAGCACTCTACTAGCTGTGGTCTCTCGCGAAAACTTCCTGGATTTACCCAGAGATCCTTGAAATTTCCTTGATACCTTTATTTGTTCATTTGTGACAGTTATCCCAAACGCCATAGGCATAGCCGTCTTGCATTCAAAATAAAGCGCCACATGTGGCTTAATTAAGCTCAAGGTGGGGCGCCTCGTCAACAATGAGACGATGTTTTCAATAACAATAGCGTCGTTAAAGCCAGCCGTACTAATCATCACCCATGGATTATGCTTATCGATTTGTGCTAGTTGTCCGAGAAGAGTATGTTTTTTCAGCTGCTCGGAGCGCAGAAACCCGATATCGCTTATACGAATTCTCCAATTTTGCTGCGGAATGTTGAATTCGCCATGGAATTGTGCTGGATTTCCGTTTTATAAATTTTGTAGTTTTCCCGGTGAAAGTCCGTAATTGCACAAAAATGCTATAGCTTTAGAAGGCGACCATAGTAATCCTTAATTCGTGGAACACCATGCAGAGTTATTACTATTAACTAGTCTTAGGAAATGTTTTTAATTTTTTATAACACTTTTTTCGTTATTTCCACAAATTCTGCAATTGCACTAAATACATCAATCCGCACTTATTTTACGCTAATTCATCCTATACCGTCCGAAGCCTGGCAAATACGTAGAAAAATGTCTTCATGGCATTGATGTGATATTTCTGCTTGAATTACGTCTTTGTCCGTAAATGCGCACAATGTTCTACATATTACGACATGGCTTACGTGTGTAGGCAAATACCTGCATTGTTATTTGAGTTTACGCACCATAAACCCAGCTATTTACCTTTTAATATTTTTTTCAGAGAGGTCCGTAATTGCACAAAAACTTCTTGGCAACATTCCGGTAAGAAGGAATTCTGCAATTGCACACAAATTTCCAGAATCTTCTGAAATTTTGTGTTGTTCAATTCCTGCCACGAACTTTGTTTGCTTAGTTCCTACAGAAGTACGCAGTCACACAAGAAGTACATTTTCGGGAAAGTACGCAGTTGCACAAATAAATGTTCATTTTCATTTAGTGGTGCATCTATAGCGCAATTGTGGACTATGTCTGAGCTAGGTGCTGTTTTACAGATTTTTTTTCTGTCTGCAATTGCACAGAATATTTTCCTAATTGTTACAGTGTATGTATAAATATTTAAACTCTGCTATTCATCTATGTTTTTTTTTTCTGGATGCTCTTATTTGCATTTCTGCGGCTGCATTCCCAGGTTGGAAATCCGCTGCAATGTCTGCAATTACACACAAATGAACAACAATACAATACCCGCAATTATGCACAATGAGGTATTTATACTCTGCCTAATGCGCATTACTGCATAAAGTACTATGAAACCTAAATAATCGATTTCCCCCTGGAAATACCGGCTCAGCGTGCTGACGTCACATACTAGTATATGCATCGCTGCATGTGCGATTAGTGGGCGATGAGTGCCGCTTAGTTAGCTATTCAGTTCTGGCGCCGTGCCAACCAACTGGCATCCACAACTGCACACGTTTCTCCACGTTTCGAAGGCGTTAACATGTTCGTGAGTGGGTAAATCGTGTTAGATCGCAGCGATTTTTGACCTATCGCGGCGATGTATGTGTGTGACATGCTCGTCATGGAATTGGATCTTGTCGGCAATTACGCCAAGCCCCACGGGAGGACCTGGCGCTCTGCCAGGGCTTTTTTTGCTTTCTTTCTGTGTTCTTCCACTCAAAAATGGTTGCTATAAAAGGAAAATGCTATAAATTCATTCATTCATTCATTCATTCATTCATTCATTCACTCACTCCATTCATTCATTCATTCATCCATTCATTCATTCACTCCATTCATTCATTCAGCCATTCATTCATTCATTCATTCATTCATTCATTCATTCATTCAGCCATTCATTCATTCATTCAGCCATTCATTCATTCATTCTTTCATTCATTCATTCATTCATTCATTCATTCATTCATTCATTCATTCATTCATTCATCATTCATTTCATTCATTCATTCATTCATTCATTCATTCATTCATTCATTCATTCATTCATTCATTCATTCATCCATTCCTTTCATTCATTCATTCATTCATTCATTCATTCATTCATTCATTTTCATTCATTCATTCACATTCATTCATTCATATCATTCATTCATTCATTCATTCATTCATTCATTCATTCATTCATTCATTCATTCATTCATTCATCCATTCCTTTCATTCATTCATTCATTCATTCATTCATTCATTCATTCATTTTCATTCATTCATTCACATTCATTCATTCAACCATTCATTCGTTCATTCATTCATTCATTCATTCATTCATTCATTCATTCATTCATCCATTCATTCATTCACCATATTCATTCATTCATTCATTCATTCGTTCATTCATTCATTCATTCATTCATCCATTCATTCATTCATTCACTTCATTCATTCATTCATTCATTCATTCATTCATTCATTCATTCATTCATTCATTCATTCATTCATTCATTCATCCATTCATTCATTCATTCATTCATTCATTCATTCATTCATTCATTCATTCATTCATTCAATTCATCAATCATTATCCATTCATTCATTCATTCATTCATTCATTCATTCATTCATTCATTCATTCATTCATTCAATTCATTCATTCATCATTCACTAATTCATTCAAATTCAGAGGTATTTTATTTTATTTTGCATTGTCTTCTATTGCTTACCATGGAAATGGTTGGAAAATGGAAATTACCATGCCATGGAAATTTTCCGGATTTTCTCCTAATTTTTTTCTGCTTACGTCTATTTTCTGCCATTTCAATGTTATCTTCCCGTCACATCCGCTCACATCGGAAGTCCGCAAGTACTCTGCGGACTTTTCCGCTCGAACGGAGCACGGCGCGGCGGTCAATCAACTCGATTAATACATTCTTACGAGCAGATATGCGAATTGCCACTTCAGTCTACTCACCAGCCCACGTTAGTATCTCTGCGCCCTCCTCAGTAGTCATACTCCCTGCGCTGTTTCATTTCGCACTAATGCATTCATTAAAACGTCGTAGAAGCCATGCAAACGATCGGACTTCATAGCCGATTAGTTTTCAGCGTCGCGACTCATTGACGAGCGATTTTCTCATGCGCGTTTCTGCTTTTTATGTAGGACGATTATGGCCGCCGTTAACTGTTATTGCGGTTTTCTAGTAGTTTTTCATAGCTGGCATAAAATTTGGAATTGCAACGCTAAACGCTCTGTCTATTCTTCTTGTGAATTCACTACCGATTTGTCACAGTTGTCCAGGTATTTGATGGTCCTGGATAGAGCGCAATCTAGGCTAACTCCCTTCGAAAGGACAAATGTCACAAATGCAAAGCGCCACTAGTCCTTCCTGAGATTTCGGTCGTAGTTAAGTGAGGTTTCCGGTTGTCTGTTGGACTAGTCAGTGGTAGAGTGCAGAAATTACTGGTAGACAACTGAATTGGACATCCTATACGGACAACTGTTACAAATAAAAAGTTCTAATGAAGTAGAACTATCTCCAAGTCTTCTTGTGATTTCACCACGGATTTGTAGCAGATGTCCTTTGTCTACTACATTAGTGAATAACAGAATGCAAAGGTTATTGAAATTAGTCATTTCAGCTCACATCAGCTAAGTTTGAATTGAAAACTGCAACAAACGGGGACGCTCCTGTTTTGGATTTGTGACAGTTGTCCGTAAAATCTGTGACCGGGAATGTTTTCGCACACTTTGTGGCATGCGAACGGCTGCTAACTTTATCGGCGATTTTAGGACTTAGTGGCCCTTTCATTTGGAATTTCGGGAAAGGAAAACTGTCACAATTCCAGAATCACATCACAGCTTCAGCACGTCTATTAGTCCACTTTTTTGCATTTCCGTTGGATTTATGGCAGTTGTCTCGAAGTTTATTGGCTTACTCGTGGTTGGTGGCATCATAGGTTTAGTGACTTATATACATATAGACAAATGATTTCCCACCTTGAACGATTACGAATAGACAACTGCCACAAGCGCAGAGCCCCTGTTTGATTGGGTGGGCTGATCTATGTCCGTATAAATTCTGGGAAGATAAAAATGATTGTGGCAGTTGTCCCGGTTTGCATCTGCCAGGTCGATGTCTTAGATAGATGAATGTACCTTCCAAGAATCTCGAAGGGACAACTGCCACGAGCGACTAGTCCCGAACTAATGTGATGTTTTCGCCAATGATGGGAATAACTACCATAATTATATAGGCGGTGTTCGCCGGAACACCCTTTTGCTCGGCGAATCGCTGCTTTGATAAGTAGGCGCCCACCTTCTCGTGTCAGTTTTTCCTGATACTTATATGTGACAGATGTCTTTCACCAAGGTGAATTGAAATAATGTGCTCTGGGCACGCCACGATTCGTTTATGGGCTTTAGTGACGGAAAAGGGAGAGATGGCGAAGTGAGGGGGGGGGGGGTTGGGATGGAGCGAAAGCTAAAGTGAGGTATTTAGACAGAAACCCTGAAAAGGGTTGATTCATACCTGTGTAAATGAACTAATTTTTTTGCCACTGATTTTTGAACTTTCGCTCTTTGGCCTCAGGTTTCTTCGTTTCTCTTTGAGGCTTCAGCTCTCAGCAGACGAGCCAGACAAGCGGAAGTAGGTTTTCCCTTTCATGGATTAGCTCTTCCCTTTCAAGGATTCTTGTCCACGCCTTCGTCTTTGACGTTGTTTTTTCGAACTCTGGCCAGCGACGTCAAAGCGAGCAGCAGCACATTTGGCACAAACACACCCGAGGCACAATATCAGCACATGTTTGGCATACATCAACATTTCCTTACGTAGACCAACCAGTCGCAACGCGGAAACTCGACCGCAGTCCCATGTTTGGCGGAAAACTCGGACGAACACGGCGAACCGCACACGTTGACTGACAGATTCCGCCCTTTGGTGATGGGCTTCTATTGGATTTTTTCAAGCGTTTCAATCTGACGGCGCGGCCAGTCGATTTACCAGCAGCAGTGCCAGGTTTTTACGCGGGCTTGGCGCTTCGAATCTGAGTGCATTTCTGGGCCGGCTAGTGCAGCAAGCGGCCAATAAGATGGCAGTTTATAGTTTGAGCGGGTAGGAGTGTCATTCCAAGCTTTTTTGGGCAACAGCACGTTTTCGTAACAGACTTCACATTTCCCGCTTTTAGAGCTTTTTTTTCTTTATTTTTCCTCCAGGGGTCTCCAGAGAGCCCATTGCACGCAACCTACGATTTTTTATGACATTTGTCCTGAATATTCTCCGGTTTTTCAAATTTGAATTCTGGTGACCAGGCAGTTGCTCTTTACCTGGCTATGAGTCTGTCTTTCGCTCCGTTCTTCAAATGCGAGATACATACAATTGTCTAGTTATTCCTCATTCACTTGTCATTTATTCACTTGTCCTGGTTTCTTCCGTTTTTTTTTCAACCGCGCGCCCACCAGAAATGTGCGCAGTTCTGACATCTGATTTCAAAGTTAACGAGTTCTGACGTGTCTCAGGATTCCAGTGCCTAGTTTTTTTTTTGCAGTTTCTGCAGTGGTTGGAAGATTAGGTGCAGTGTGCGCCAACTGAGCAAATTTTTTGGAACCGTCGTTTACCATTTTCACTTTCTGGTCTGCTCGTTACGTTTCTTCTGAAACTCATTCAACATCTGGTTGCTTCTTCACATCTGTTTATACTCATTTTTATTCACTAAAAACCACAATACGTATTCTTCCTAATATCCACTACGTTGCTAATCCATGAACAAAACTACGATTATCTTGATCCGCTTAATGTTTATTATCCGCCTAATGTTTGCAGGCAACACTCTGACTGCTAATTTTCTATCCAGCATTTGTTAAAAAGAATATTTATAATTGGAAGGTTTTCACACGAGAAAATCAGTTTGAAAGTTTGCTCCCTGTGCTGGCGAGCAAAAACAATTACTACTCCCTCAACTACCTAAATCTACACCTCTATGGGAAGTCGTTCACTGCTTCCCGTTGAAGTTTTTTTTCGTTGACAAACGTGAAGACAGAACTCTCACGCTCCTGTTGAGAGCATCACTCACTTGTTTGTTTACTACAGTGTTTACACATTCTACCCCTTGCAACTAGCATCACGCGGTCGCCAATCTGTCACGCAGCATGTTCATGCCTTTGCTTTTGTCTTCAAACTGGTCATTTCTTGCGATGGTTTGATGTAGTATTAGTGGCGAGTATGTACTCCTATTGATTAAGTGTTCTATGAACAACTGAATAGTTCAATTATCAGCTTATCTTTTAATCAACTTGTTCTCTTTAAGAAGTGTGTATGATACCCGTGGCGTTATTCTTCGAGCGCAGTAAAAACTGTCACGCTGAGCCTCGCCACCCGTTTTCCATCCAATTATGATGTATTGTGTAGCTTCATTATGCTACTCCAGGGAGTTACTTCAACGCCATGAGCAAATCCAGCAATAGGGCGGATACAACGGCAGAACAACTCCAACAACGGCACGCTTGGAGTTGGCACAACGGCAGAGCAACTCCAGCAACGGCACCCTTGGGGTTAGCGCAACGGCAGAACAACTCCAGCAATGGCACCTTCGGAGTTGGCACAACGGCAGAGCAACTCCAGCAACGGCACCTTTGGAGTTGGCACAACGGCAGAGCAACTCCAGCAACGGCACCCTTGGGGTTAGCGCAACGGCAGAACAACTCCAGCAATGGCACCTTCGGAGTTGGTGCAACGGCAGAGAGTTGCGGAGTTGCTATGGATAACTTTCTCAAAAGATAAAAATTTACATGAATATTTTGCTTTCGTGCTAGGCAAAAACAATCATAATGCTAGATAGGGTTAGCGCAACGGCAGAACAACTCCAGCAACAGCACCTTCGGAGTTGGCACAACGGCAGAGCAACTCCAGCAACGGCACCTTTGGAGTTGGCACAACGGCAGAGCAACTCCAGCAACGGCACCCTTGGGGTTAGCGCAACGGCAGAACAACTCCAGCAATGGCACCTTCGGAGTTGGCACAACGGCAGAGCAACTCCAGCAACGGCACAGCACCTTCAGCAACGGCATTCATGAAGTTGTCGCAATGGCAGAGCAACTCCAGCAACGGCACCCTTGGGGTTGGCGCAACGGCAGA
Organism: Ancylostoma ceylanicum; assembly: GCA_000688135.1. Classification (NCBI taxonomy): domain Eukaryota; kingdom Metazoa; phylum Nematoda; class Chromadorea; order Rhabditida; family Ancylostomatidae; genus Ancylostoma; species Ancylostoma ceylanicum. Next base: position 1,324,341 of record JARK01001349.1, on the reverse strand, counting down.
ACAACTCCAGCAACGGCACCCTTGGGGTTGGCGCAACGGCAGAACAACTCCAGCAACAGCACCTTCGGAGTTGGCACAACGGCAGAGCAACTCCAGCAACGGCACAGCACCTTCAGCAACGGCATTCATGAAGTTGTCGCAATGGCAGAGCAACTCCAGCAACGGCACCCTTGGGGTTGGCGCAACGGCGATGCAACTGCAGCAACGGTACCCCTGGAGTTGGTGCAACGGCAGAGAGTTGCGGAGTTGCTATGGTCAACTTTCTCAAAAGATAAAAATTCACATGAATATTTTGCTTTCGTGCCAGGCGAAAACAATCATAATGCTAGATATGGAGCTTGCTTACGCCATTCAGACAGGTTTCGCCTCTGTTTTCCGACATTACCTTTCTCTCGAAAATAGTCGTGCAATAGCGGTTAAATGAGCGCAGCATGTCCATTTATTTCGCTGCGGAAGACGTCAACGAAGGCTGCAACGCCCACGTCGCGATGAGTGTTCGCGGCCCGCCTCGACTAGCGTTTTTCACCTACTGACGTTCTACGATATTTATTGTCTGCGATTACTGCAATAATTGAGGGCTCCTGAAAAAAAAAAAACACTGCAAGATCTAGAAGGGTACACTTATGTCTTCATTTACGAGGTAGATGGAAGTGATCGCATTTTATTTTCTCTGCGAACTCGGAGTGATTAGAGGAAATTCTGCATGCAACTCTAATTGGCGCTTGCTTCTTCGAATCCTTCTAGGCGCTTCTTACGAAAGACGTCGTTCGAGGTACTGTAGACTTAATAACACTGAAATTCGTTGCATATCCACATCGCTCTATTCGTAGCATTTTTTCGCCTTTGTGTACGAGATATCGCAAAAAAAATCATTTTCTGCTGCCTTTTATGGCTTTTCTGCAACAGAAGCGCACATGTCTCTCTCATCTTTGCGTAAGGCCAGCTTCTCACTAGTACTTTTGAATTTTGAACTTGCATTCCTAATGACTACTGGGTCCCTCAACAAATCAGTTGTTCTAATTCTTTCACGAACCATTTCTAATTTGTATCCACTTTACCCTGCAAGGCAGCAGAAATTCGAGATTTGCCTAGCACAAGCTATATTTTGGTCAATTTTCCATAATTCTTATGAACAATGTACAACTGCTGAAGAGTGAGGAAGTAATCCAGCGCTAGAAAGATAGAATGACATGGCATGACATGACAAGGACATTGTGACATAATAGCTGTCACTAGGTCACTATCAGCTCAATAGAGAAGAGGATTGTGGGTATTCTTGTGGGTTTTAAGAGATATTGCCAGGCATTTCCAAAATTTTGGGAAAAATTGCATTGTAAAGGTACAAAGAGTATTTTTAATACGTCCCAGCCAGATAAAGCGCGTACCGGAGGAAACGCAGGAAGCAGATCTGTGAGCTGAAGCTCATCCAAATTGTTTTACTGTGCTTTTTATGGTCATTTGTTCCCATTATGAATTTGTAGCGTTGTGAGAGTGTGCATGGTCGCTCCGGATGCACGTTACTGGCTACTGCACTTTTTTGGTACCGCCCACACCTCGAAATTGTATTTGTACTATACTTTGCTTAACAAAAACGTGAACAATGTTGCATAGGACGTGTTTTATTGTCTCATTATTTGCGTTGTGTAGCACAATGCTCGCATGACCACAAGGGAGCTGAAATTGTTCGGCCGTTATTGATCGATTGCCGCATGCCACGCCCACCCCATACCCTTCCGTCCAATGATTGGCGCCGCCCAATGTTGAATTGATATTTTTTCATTAATTGGGTGATTATTCTTTGCAAATCACAGGGGTTGGGAGTGATATACGAGGAGAGCGCAGCCCGACTGGGTTGTGTTTTTGGTCTACGTATTGAATGAATTGGCCAATCTCAGAACTGGTTTGTACCGCCTTTCCTCGTACTATGCTTTGTATTCAAAAGCATAAGCATTGCAATTTGACAAAGATTTTCCTAGTGACTATTATTTCTTTGAACATTTCTGGCTTGTTTCCAGTGGTGGTTCCCTTTTCCTCTGGGTAGAATCTGGTTGGCCTTGCAGCTAGAATTTTATCTGATGCACCAGAAGCGATGCCAACTCCAACATCGGCACACTTGGAGTTGGTGCAACGGCAGAGCAACTCCGGCAACGGCACTCGTGGAGTTCGTGTGACAGTGCAGCAACATCAGCAACGACATTCAAGGGGTTGGTGCCACGGCGATGCAACTCCAGCAACGGCACCCTTGGAGTTGGTGCAACGGCAGAGCAACTCTAGAATTAGCGCAACACCAGAGCAACTCCGGCAACGGCATCCGTGGAGTTCGTATGACGGTGCAGCAACATCAGCAACGACATTCATGGGGTTGGTGCCACGGCGATGCAACGCCAGCAACGGTACCCTTGGAGTTGGTGCAACGGCGATGCAACTCCAGCAACGGCGCTCTTGGAGTTGGTGCAACAGCAGAGCAACTCTAAAATTAGCGCAACACCGGAGCAACTCCAGCAACGGCATCCGTGGAGTTCGTATGACAGTGCAACAACATCATCAACGACATTCAAGGGGTTGGTGCCACGGCGATGCAACTCCAGCAACGGCGCTCTTGGAGTTGGTGCAACAGCAGAGCAACTCTAAAATTAGCGCAACACCGGAGCAACTCCGGCAACGGCATCCGTGGAGTTCGTATGACAGTGCAACAACATCATCAACGACATTCAAGGGGTTGGTGCCACGGCGATGCAACTCCAGCAACGGCGCTCTTGGAGTTGGTGCAACAGCAGAGCAACTCTAAAATTAGCGCAACACCGGAGCAACTCCAGCAACGGCATCCGTGGAGTTCGTATGACAGTGCAACAACATCATCAACGACATTCAAGGGGTTGGTGCCACGGCGATGCAACTCCAGCAACGGCGCTCTTGGAGTTGGTGCAACAGCAGAGCAACTCTAAAATTAGCGCAACACCGGAGCAACTCCAGCAACGGCATCCGTGGAGTTCGTATGACAGTGCAACAACATCATCAACGACATTCAAGGGGTTGGTGCCACGGCGATGCAACTCCAGCAACGGCGCTCTTGGAGTTGGTGCAACAGCAGAGCAACTCTAAAATTAGCGCAACACCGGAGCAACTCCAGCAACGGCATCCGTGGAGTTCGTATGACAGTGCAACAACATCATCAACGACATTCAAGGGGTTGGTGCCACGGCGATGCAACTCCAGCAACGGCGCTCTTGGAGTTGGTGCAACAGCAGAGCAACTCTAAAATTAGCGCAACACCGGAGCAACTCCGGCAACGGCATCCGTGGAGTTCGTATGACAGTGCAACAACATCATCAACGACATTCAAGGGGTTGGTGCCACGGCGATGCAACTCCAGCAACGGCACCCTTGGAGTTGGTGCAACGGCAGAGCAACTCTAGAATTGGCGCAACACCAGAGCAACTCCGGCAACGGCATCCGTGGAGTTCGTATGACGGTGCAGCAACATCAGCAACGACATTCATGGGGCTGGTACCACGGCGATGCAACGCCAGCAGCGGCACCCTCGGAGTTGGTGCAACGGCGATGCAACTCATAAGCATTGGAATTTGACAAAGATTTTCTTAGTGACTATTATTTCTTTGAACATTTCTGGCTTATTTCCATTGGTAGTTCCCTTTTCCTCTGGGTAGAATCTAGTCGGCCTTGCAGCAAGATTTTTATTTGATACAGAAGCGACGACATGGACAGACACCTACGTATGAAGTATACAATCATGAAGAGCAGACAACTGCTTTTTTTCGTCATTTAATGCCTTCCTCGTCGAGTCTCCTATTATTCAGGAGCGGATTCCACGAAGGCAAGAGGTTCCGCCCACCTATATAAAGTATCGTGAAGAGTAAAGCAGAGCTACGTACCGCAGTCACTTCCTGCTCGATCTCAACAGATAATAACATAGTGGCTTTTATTCGATTGCGGCAAAGATAGTGCATGAGTCCTTCAACTGAGTTATTATCCCCCCTTGAGCGCCATTAACCTCGGCTGCCCATAGAGAACATATTTCACTGCGGCCAGACTCATTTTAGTCGTTTTCTCTGCTACCCTGCGCTTCTCACTTCTCATTGCTAGAGTGCTTCCAGATCGTTGATTTTCGTGAAAGAAGCGCCGTTCAACGAGAGTAATGAGGCGCACTAGTGAAGTGTACGGAGTGATCTCGTCTGACATGCATCTAGAATTTTCTGGCGAGGCTAGAATGGTTGCGAGGTCAATTTTCCGTGGAAAGGGAAATACTCGGAAATTTCTCTCATCGTTTCTATTTCAGTTTTCCTTTTTTCTTCTTACTAGCGTACCTCCATACTTATTTGCTTGCCTAATATGTCAACCTTTTTTAGTGTCCTTTTCTCCTTTTTCCTATTGTTTCTATGTCTTTTCCCTCTCCTTCTCTTTCTCTCCCTTTTCCCTCCTAAGATGCCTATGTCATCATGTAATCATTCCAGTGCTAAATTTGATAAGTTTGCTCCTGTCTTTCTGAATTTTACGTTTTTCTCTCTCAAACTTCATCTTTTTGTTTATTTGCATCTTTTAGTGGCTGTCCCCACATGTTAGTGGCTGTCCCCACATGTCACACTCCTTTACCCTTGTCCTGTTTCAAGTTCCCTATGATGTGCCTTTTTCCACTCCAGAAGATCCAGTAGGCAAATTACTGCACTTCCCATCAACTAAACTTGCAAACCGACCTATAATCTTGTCCACTCGCTGTTTCGAATATTGCTACATACGTATATAACCCATTCCCTTTCCAAGTAACAGCTGTGCCAGTTGTCCGCCACCACATTGTGGTTGTTTTCCTAGGAAGTGTATCTGTTTGTGTGGGTTTCGAATCCGATTTGAACAGCAAGGAAATCCCATCAATTCGGAATTGGATCCGGAAATTACAAGCTCAGCGGATACATAGACAAATTAGGATCTGTTTTCGTAGTTGAATATTCGGTTCCTTCCTGGTTTTAGTGACGTCATCCTACGTATGACTACTAAAGTGACATAACCTCGTCTACAATCTTGATGATGTCACAGCGCGAGGTAGGAGACTCTTTACCTTTAAAGGGAAATACGTGGCTAGCGCTGTTTATAATGCATACATGTGGCAAATACTCGACTCTGATGACGTCTGTGCGGCCAGGCAATTTTCTGAGGAGTACGTACGTTACTATGGTAATCCTGCAGTTACTACAACGCTAAATTGTATTATAGTTGTAAGAATTGAGCGTATGAGGAGCACAGAAGGCATTTCCTTAGTTGGAGAACGGGAGTGTGTCAGGGCTACCTCACTGAAGCGGTACGAGTACTGCAGCCGTACATTGAAGCATCGTTGGTAAGATCATAGTGGTGAAGATTTTAGAGAAGGAGAGAACGCTGGAAATAGTGCCGCATGCGGAAAGGCAGACGAGAAACGCAGATCATAGGCACAAATACTCAAATATCGTCGTTTTTGAAACGGACTATAAACTCAGTCTACAATCTCTTAATTATTTTGCAGCTTCCACTATTTCTGAATTTTTTGTTGACAGAATTAACTCGGAATTACTTGCTAATTTACTGCCCCATCTTATTGTCTGCGTTTAACCCTCGAGACTACCTATTTATATCTCTAGCTTTGTGGGTGTGTCCAAAATTAATGATAACTTGTTTTTTGTTTACACCACTTGCAGCCGGCTCCATTTCTGATAAATATTCATAGCATGTGAGCTACGAATAGATTTATTCTGTAATAGGTATGAAATCCCAATGAAACATTCCTATTCTCGCGCTTTTTTCTCCTTTTCTTTTTTTTTTCTCCAAGTTTCTTCGAGTCTCCGCCCATCTCCTCTGCTGCTGTCTTGCAGCTTGTCGGCTTGTTTATACTTGGCTCGATTCCAAGTACGTACTCGTCCCGTAAATTGGATAACCCATCCACTTTCCAGATGCCGCTGGCCCCACTCGGCGATCCGTTCGGCTTGACGCCGGAAAATGTGAATGTGACACCATCGCCGGAGCAACCCGTTAAGCAGGTGCCGTGATTATATTGGAAAATTTCGGGAGAAATCCGGGAAATTTTCGTTTTGACATACATATATGTAATTCATGATGATAGTTTTACACATATTATGATGTATTAATAAATAAGTAGATAAATAAATAAATAAATGAATAAATAAATAAATAAATAAATAAATAAATAAATAAGTAAGTAAGTAAATAAGTAAATAAATAAATAAATATCTCGCTGAAGGTGAACGAGACTAATAAATTGTCGCTTCTGGAAAAATTATGGATTATTCTGCGATATTTTCTAAAACAAGCTTTCTTGTTACATCGGTTGGACTAGTATTCATTTAAAGGCAGCACCCGCGGAAATTTTCATGTTTGAGATTTCGCTGAATTCTGAGGTTATCAGAGACGATGAACTCATAGGCAGTGATGAAACAGCGTGAAACAAACCGGAAGACGGGGAATGAAGGCGCTGTTTTCCATGCGTTCACAGCGCGGACGAGTTTTCCGCTGAGGGTATACGCGCGTAACGCCACCAAATCCTGTGGATGGTGTGTATTTCATACACTACACTACATATACTGCTCTACGCCATGCAACTCAATAGCTCTAGCTTGCGCTTCGAGCCGGGGAAAACTCGTACAGGCGTGAACACGGTCAGGCGGGTTCACGACGTCAGTTCGTTTTTCTCTGCAGGTAAGCCATTATTGTTTGTGTTCACTTCACATTTATGATGTGTTCAGTCTGTACTTCACCACACGCACATCAGCTCCGAGTCGAGGATTTCCGCGGGTGCTGCCTTTAAATTGTACGGCCACGCCCCTATTAGTTAGCGCGGGCTTTTCTGAGTATATGTAGAAATTTCTTCGTACTTTCCCCTAATGACTCAGATGGGCATGCTCCCATCATTATCGAATTTGTGACAGTTGTCCGGGCAGTGATTTCTGATTATTTCTATTTTTATGCAGAACTAGCATGTATTTTAGTCTAAAGTATGGGTGCAGTGCACTGCACCATGACAACTATCACAATTAGGCCATTGAAGAATTTTCTGTTTGCATTATTTATATTATCCATGGCTCCTAGTGACAAGAAATTTATGTCAGTTGTCCCATGGTTCCTCAGTGGATTTTGTGTCTATGTGGAGTATGTGAGCGAGTTCCCAAGGTTCCTATGTATTACAAGAGCTTACAGGATTACTTCCTAATACGCTGCGAACGTGATTGGATAGTGATGTCTATTCCACGTAAAACTCGTCCACAAATACATTTTGGGGATGAGCCACCACTCTCTATTGAGTTCTATACTGAAAACAGGGCTCAGACTGGCTTATCCGGGGTTAAGTGTACTTTGGAAACGTCACTTGTGCCAAATTCCCCGTATTACCTAAAAACATGCCATAAGTAATTAAATATCAAGAAAACTTTCACTTGGTTCGAGTGTACCGCCTTTTGAATTGAAGCGCTTGGGCCTTGGGTATGGTATGGCTCTCCTTAACCCTAGACCACTTTGGATTATTTACCATTTGGGTTTTTTTTATCCTGGGATGAATAATTGCTGGATGCTTCATTGAGATTACCCAGGGTAAACGAGTTGGCGCCCGTAGTAGCGATGGGTAACTTTGTGTGGTGTTGACATGTTTACCCTGGGTAACCTCAGTGGTATATTCAGTCACAGAATACCTTTCACACCATAAGAGCAATGTCCACAGCTGCAGTGCTCTGCATGTGACGTCACTATCGTCACACCGCAGTTTTTGATCGACATGATCTAATGAACCAATCGATAAATGTCCTTAATAAGGATGTTGTTTGGGCCTGTAGTACTCTAGGGCTAAGCCCTGATCATCTGACAAACGCTATCCCGATTTTTTTCCTGAAATTCAAATTGATCGACACGCATGATCATGATCTGATCAGATTTGACCCAGATTGATTTTTTGGCGATCGATTGGGGCGCGCGTCAGATCTCACTTCATTGTAGCAGCTGCACTGATACGTCACTTAGGTCATACCGTTTCTCTACTTTGGTTTTACCTAATTTCAGTAATAGGTTCGGGTGTAGGGTAGGTAAGATACTTTAGGTGTGGTAAATGAGGAGGTAAAAGAGTATAGATGTAGTGGTGATAGTACTTCATGCTTTCTTTTTCGCTCAAATTTATTTGCAAATTTTTATTGGCGCAAAATTTTATTTCTTCGGAAAAATCCTTTTTTCGATTATTTATTAGTGATGCTGAGTAGGGTTTAATGCTAAATTCGCGTAATCATAAGACATTATCACATTTCTTTCCATGTTTCAATCACTCCGCCACTCTCTCCTCCCTAGCCTTCTTTCCTGTTTTTTTTTTTCGATACATGGCCCAAGTTTCAGTAGTTTAGGCCCCATTCTATATGATCTTTGGGTCGTTTCACTTTGGTTTCTTTCCCTTCAACGGCTTGATCACTTTATAATCTCTCTTTCCTTCGACTCTTCCTTCTTTACCCAAAAATTTCTTGAACTTTCCCCCAAAATGTATGGCCCGGAATTGGCAGGGTGATGCAGGAATGTTGATTCCAGCGCACTTTCATCAGTTGAATTAATGTTTTTTTCACCATTCGCCTAATTGGAATTCTTTGTTCTGCACGGTGAATTCTAATAGGAACGATTGGATGATAATGTTGCTCACCAAAGATGATTTTTTTTATGTTTCATTCCCTTTCCTCTCATATTTTAGAAAGCCATATATCTATATTCGATGAATTTCCTGTTTTTATTTACAATTTTTTTTGGTTTTCACATTTAGGAAACAGTAAAGTGTAAGTATGTGTTTGCCTTTGCGGAAACGCTCATGATAATATATATGTCTGCTAATATTTTTGCAAAAAGTCCGCAATATGTTACCATGGGATGCGCAGGAAATATGCACTGACTTCGAGAACGGGCATGATTTTTGCATCTTTCGAAATTCTACGATCTACGGATTTGATACCTGCACGAGGATAAACACGTTCATATTCTGACTACGTGGTTAGAGTCATAGAAACATCAATCATGCGGAACGTTCGATGCCAAAACCATACACATTCCAAGCATGTTCCATGCACATTCCATGCACACCCCATATCAACTTCGTTTCATAATGAAGGAAACATTTGCGAGATTCACATGGAAAGTGCATTGTGGAGGTCTATCCAAAGCATCATGGCAGTCATGAGTTTTTCTTTCTTCAAAAAAAAAAGACCATGGTCACAATAAACCAGTCCTGTTTTTGCTGCATCTCTTTTCACATCAGTGTGACATGATCGAAAGCGCGATTTGTGTGTTGTAGCTTTCGTATTATCATAAGTTACCTAATACTTCATTTCCTACTTTTTTTAGTTTTCGTAGCTTCTATCTCGTGCTCGTTGCCCATTTGTGCTAGTTGTCCGAGAATGTGCCCATCACCTCTAAGCTGATGAAAGCTACTTATCGCTACATATAATCCACCACACTTTGGAGAATAGCCATGTGATTTTGATATTTTCGCTAGAGCTTCCACTGCTTCGCATAGTTGTTGGCTTAATTTTTGGCAATTCCATAAGAATATCGGGGTTTTGATATTTTTTTTAGGAATTTTTCGGCTTTTTCCCCTTCATGCCACGAGTTTGCGAAGATTTTTGGTGGGGGAGTTTGAAAATATTCGATGATCCATCCATCCGTTGGTTCCGCGACAACAATAACTTCATAGATTATTACCATTTGTCCTTACTGTAGCGCCTTTATCCTTTTCCACTCAGAAATCATAGATTATTCACTTCAATAGCGACGATACCATGACAAACTTTAGTACAGGGAAGATCCCCCTGTTGATACGCGAATATTGATTGAATTTTGGCGCACAATACGATCAGTGCTTCCGGTTCTACTACCTAGTGCAGGGAAATCCCAGACGCCGGCTTCCACGGCTATGTGGGTGCCATGAAAATGTACGCATTTGCACAATTACCAAACTAGTTAGAGCAAATATGCGCGGTTGTGACTAGTCAGCACCGCCTACCTCACCAATATTTTCGCCCTTGGGAATATCGATGAGGCCACATTTTCCAGCATTTCTGACCTTTTTTCCCAATTTTTCTACGGTATATCTAACATTTTTCCCTATCCGCTGTCGAGTGAGTGGTGCAGGCATCGGTTCAGTTGTCCGCCATGCTTTTTATGGCAGTTATCCGTCAAAATTCTACTTACGAAGTGTCGCAGAACATCTGGACGTCGCATTTTTCGCAATGAATGGTTTCCGACCCTTGGGAGAGTTTATAGAAGCAGTCCAGATGTATATTGATCAAGCGGCACATTTTCGTAATCAGTTGGTTCAGTTGCAGCTGGATTGATTTCTTTCTCCTTGTAGGGGTAATCCCATTGCTTGAAGGGTTTATGTAAGGACTTCCTATTTTTGCGGCCGTTTCTTACTCTTATAGTGCTTCTTACCCATTTCAGGGGTAGTGTACTCATTTGATTCTTTGGCTTGGGTAGGAAAAATTTCTCCGAATCCTCCCCCACCTAGGGTTAGCATATAAGGCTACATCACATCCTGATTCAGGCTTGCTCACTACACTATCACCATCTCGCAATTACAGAGCAGATCTGCCTCAGTGAGTTATTACCACGCTAATGCGTTGTTTCTGACACGTCGTAACACGTGCCACGTGAATCATAACAAGTTGGACGGGAAGAGAGCTGTTTGAACCCGTTAGATGCACGTGATACATGTCAGGACGTGTCAGATCCAACGTGTTCTAGCAAGGAAGCCGCGTCGCACCAGGTGTGCGGTGTGGGTCTGAGGGACCGAATAAAAATTGTCGAGTAGGAGAATAATTATGTATGTTTAGTTTTTAAATCTGCAAATTCAGTCCTTTGTATGGAATTTCTTTCAAGATGCTATTGGCTTATATATACTGCTGTGAGGGTAGACCTTTACAATGTGTGTGTGTTACCTCAACCCGGGCAATTCCTTCGTAGAAATGAAGACCCCTCCGGCAGATGACATGGTCTGTTTTGATGCTAATGCATATATTATGATCAGACAAGGAACATCTATGTACCTGCCATAGGAGAAAGGTTTTTTCTTGGGGATTCTTTATCCAAGTTAGAACTTCTATAGAGCTAGGTTTATACAGAAACACCCGACTTTGATTGAGTACACATGGTGTTCTACACAGTATTTACGTTTTGATGAAGTTCCATGCCAGATTGAAGTTTAATCTCAGAATCAAACAAAATACCTAATTTCCGCTATGTCCTCGACAGTAGCAAAAAAAGTATTCATACAAGTATGTACATGATTAAGCAAGTTCGGGATTTTATTATTATCCAGTTCAACCGAATTAAACATTAATTCCCATGATTAGACAAGTCCGGGATCATATTGTGACCCACATTAACCTGTTAAAACAACAATGTACACGATTAGATGAGCATCATAGCCATTGTGATGGAGTTTAACTCGTTTGAACAATAAAACATATGTGTAGGCTGATTTAGAATCATATTCTAGGCCGTTTTATCTTGTTTGAACAGTTTTACACATGATTAGACAAGTCTGAAATCATATTCTTGCACATTTTAACTTGTTAGAATAACAATGCACGCGATAAGGCGGATTTCATTTCATGTTGTAACTCAGTTTAACCTGTGCTAACATGAACGCACATGAATAGGCTAGTTTGATGTGTTGAATTCTACATGTTTAAGTGCAAGTATACATGTGTAGAAGAGTTAAGTCTAATCCTACCTTTGACTTAGCCCTGTTGTAGGTAATGCGCAATAGATCAGCACTGCTTCACATGACTTCTGGAGGAATCTACCCGCCAGTACACTAGAACCATTGGGGAATGAAAGGCTGAAAAGAAGTTTGGACAATAGTCTTCAAGTGCTGCAAAAAACCACCACTTGCCTATTTTGGGTTGTTGGGGTTATTAAAGGAATGTGAGAGGCAAGTAGTTAAACAAATCGTCTCTCAAGTTTTTACTGTTGCATCGATCCTCGAAGCGCTTAAAATAACTTTCTTTTGTGGTCTACTTCGTCCACAGTTTTCTTTCCAATGGTAGCATTCCCCACCCCCTTGCCCTTCCCCACACCTACATCTTCCTCTTTTCGGGATGAGATTCCAGCGATTACCTTTCCTACACGTGTTGTTTTTCCGTAGAAAAATCTGCGCATGATATTTCCGGTCGTGCATTAGTGAGATTAATGGGAAAATACAGGCAGTAGCTCGCACTTCCAAAACATCGCTTTTAGTGCTACTAATAAGATAATATCCAAGCGTGGGTGCCGGATATCCACCAGTATATGTCAGATGGGCGTAACCACCAGGGGAGCAATTTATATGCACTGCTTTTGCATGTTTGACAGAAAACAGTTATAAACGAGTAGCAGTATTTGCGATGAATGATTTGCGTGCGTCTTGCGTCGCAACGTAGGTACTCATTTAAAATTGGTCCACGAGAGTAGGAAAGAAATCAACCTCTTGTAAGCGGACCGTAGTATAGTAAAGTCTATTCTAGAGGACCCACCACACATATCTGATACGGACCTGTCCAATCAACTATCAAGCAGGGGATCAACTTAGATCGTGAGACACCGGTGACTCACCAACACAGTGATGCACCGGTGACTCACCTTGGAACAGCCATCGCTAAATTTGTGAAATGCGCATGAATCTCTCGTCTTTGACACTACTAAAGCTATTTTTGAACTCATTTCCCACCCCCCCCCCCCCCCCCCC
>JARK01001349.1:1297004-1309433 GCA_000688135.1 Ancylostoma ceylanicum | reverse complement strand
GGGGGGGGGGGGGGACGTGTCCACATTTGGGTAATCAGCATGTACATGCATTGATTCAGAAGTAATTTCCTAGTCCAAAGCGGCCATCCTTGCGAAATCTACTGCGAGCTAATTTAGTTGGTGAGCCAGCAACTCGGATAGTGACGCTATTAGCGGCAGAGAATAGCCCATTTTTCTGGCGGGCTATTTTCCTTTATTTTGGAGCGGAACATACCACGAGCCACGAGGTGAGCCGGACCGGAATCGAATTTGGAGGGCTCAGACTCGTCGGTGACGATAAATTCCATCTGTGATTAATTTATTAAGGACTTGACTCACTGCGAGCGAAGAAATTAATTCTGAACTGAGGGAATCACTTCCAGAATTTTCGATTTCACAATCATCACCACGATGACGCCTTGTATGATCAGCTGATCGTCGTCATCTGATCAGCATATGCCCAACATTCCCGGCTCCGACCGTCAATGCCGCCACCACGACGGCGTCGACGCCGCCACCGCCGCCACGTCGTCCCGCCCTGGCCACGCCCCCGCGTCGTTCGCGTCCGAAACGTCGAACAATCGCCTCGAAGTCCACCTGTATCCACACATCCACACACCACATATCGGCCCGAGTTGCTCGAAAATGCTGTTATACGGCTGAGCATCGCATTGTTCCCTGTGGGCGTGCTACCGCTGGCGTTGTTATTTATTTGCCTACTCGATCGGCTCCTGTCCTGTCTGTAATCTGTTGATTTCCACGAGAATTCCGGAACATTCTGGAGTCGAAACGCTTACCGTCCGTTCAAATGACGTCATCGTCATGGCTTCCGTTCTGTTGTCTGAAGAGCAGCATCGCCGGTCTGTCGAAGGCGTTGTGTTTCACGGTAATTCAACTTGTTCATACTTGTCCGAACGTTGTGTTTCACGGAAATCCATGTTTATACATGGGAAAACGCGTTATTTCTACAGTTTTCCATAGGTTTCATGCGAAACTTGGCAAAACGTGTTATTTCTACAGTGTCCCATAGGTTTCATGATATGTACTTGTCACAACGTGTTATTTCTACAGTTTTAATCTTAATCTTAATCTTAAGGTACATGGCAAAACGTGTTAGCTGCTATTTTGTAGGTACTTGGCAAAACGTGTTAACTGCTATTTTTAAAGTTACCCGTGGGATGAATGTGGGCGTGACGCATCCATTTTGCAAATTTATTTTTAATTTATGCAAAAACCTCTTTCACTATATTTCTTGCCTACGAAATGAAGAGTGGTGCGGGGGCTGCAATATTTTCAATCACTCCAAATTTTTATTTTTCTTCCATCAGCTGGATTTCTCACACCCACACGAGCTTATCCCGGTTTTTTCCCGATTATCCTGCAGCACTTTCACCTGTTGTTATCCGATTTACATAAGAGTATGACCGGTAATATGTAGTAATACGTAATTTATATCTTAATGCGTACTAACGAAATTTTTGGAAATTTCCATCGGTATTAAAATATTACTGAAATTAAAAAAAATATCAGGAAATGCGCTCTATTTCAATGCAACAGGGTTTTTCATCAAAATCTGAACACATTAATTCTATACTGGAGGAGAAGGCCTGAAGAAGTTCTGGCAAAATTCAATGGAAGGTCGTGGTATTCATATTTAAGCGTTTTATTACTTTCTTTTTCTTCATCTTTTGATGCTTCTATTAGATTACACGAATTACATGGGTGAAAGATTGTATTTTGAACAGTGTCGAACCAATGGGTGTCGTATAAGGTGAATTAGAGATGAAGAGTAGATCTTACTTATAGTTTCGGGTTAGAAATCATTGGTAAAGTTCAATCTTCTTCTTTTTCTTCTTTAGCGTTTGTTCCGTTCGGTGAAGCGGTCCGCTTTCCTGATCTTTTGACGCCATTTTGCTCTATCGTGCGCCTGGTCAGATGATCAATTTGTAAAGTTTAATAATCAAAGGGTGTTTTTTACCTATAACTTCAGGTTAAAAATCAATTCCAAAGTTTAATAGAAAGTTTAGTACTTAGCAATAGACACAATACATACAGGTATGAAATGTACAGGTATTTGTTGATCCTGTAAAAAATCCTACCTGTTCAATGAGAACTGCCTGAGATAATTTAGCTTAAAAGCCATATTTAAAACTTTAACGATGAGAGACTGACAGACGCAGTGAAAGTAGAGAATTCTTCTTTGGTTGGTGGCCTAGCTCGTTCTTGGCGATTTTTTTCACTTCCTTGTTACTTTTTTTTCCTTTTCGGGGAAATGTTATACTGTTTTTTCCCATGGAACAAGTTCTCAAGGTTATCGAGCACTGAACCAGTGGTAAAGTGAATAAGTAACCACTTAATGCTGTATGTACATACTTTCAATGTATAGATCTTTTAATGGGAGAATCCAATAAAATTTCTTTGAAGAAACCTCTCTATTTAGAATTTCCATTGAAAATCCAAGAAGAAGTTTCCAGAGCTTTCTCCCATTGCCATTAACGTGCAACAGATCCCACCCGAGAAGCCAGATTCTCCCACTTCCATGCGCTGCTTCAAAGGGCATTCGTTAATTTTGTCCTTGCCGTCGGCGGAAGCGACATCAGGTGGCTGGTGCAGCCGCTAATCCCTTTCTAATTAAAGGACGCTGTAATGTATGTATTCTGTAGAGAGCTTGTGATGTAATGTAATAATACTGTGGCTGGGGCCATCCAGTGCATATATGGGCATTAGCCGTTGAGCCAACGAAAAGTGTTCAACGACGTGTTCAGACATGTACAACCACGGCAAAGTATGGTTTCCACAAGTTAGCTATTGCGTGCAAACTACAGAAAAACATAATTTACCGCTGTTAAACCTGTCTGAGTAGGTCACTGGATACAATTATACGTGTCCATACATGTCCTAACACGATAAACAAGCGCGCTACGCTTTCGTTGGATACTTTTTGTTGTCCAAATGGCCAAAGCCATACATATCCAGTGGCCTGGAGCGAAGGTTAGAGAGGGGGGGGGGAGGGGATTTTAATTAGAGAATGATTTTCGAGCGGCAATTAATTCGCCTAGTTTTGAATTCTGGATGATGACGGTAATAAAAACGGATATATTGGAATAAAGCTGGCAAAAAATCGCATGTCGAGGCAATTGCCTGGCGCTACTAGCGAGTCGAGGCTGTGGCGAGGGGGTGATGGCGAGCTGATGAGGGATGAATGTTCTGTAGTTTATTAGGTGAGAAAATTTGGTTACTATATTTATATTGAATTTTTATCTTGTCAAATATTGATCTATCGAACTTTAATTATAGTAAATTTAGTAATTTTTATTTTGTTAAAATTTGCTAGTTTTTTCTTTCACAGCCTTTTCTAGCTTCTTTCTTTCTACAACTATTCCTAAAGCGTTTTTTCTTGCAAAATTTGCCATATTCAAGTCCTTTTTTTGCCGGGACCACTATTTTTTTTCCTTCAATGTCCATCCTTATTGTACCCCCTTGTGAATTTTTACATATTTTTACAATTATTGATTGACTGTAGGTCAAAAATCCCCCCCAAATTGCTGGCCAATTACGGAGCGGGCGATCAGTCGGGTCCTCAATTATCCATGCAATTCCTTGTGAAACTGCAAGTGTCCCCCATGCAATGAAAAAACTTTTAAAATTGCTATCAGTAGCTCAAATGTTGCTAGAAAAATCGATACGATTCGATAATCGATGTTCTATGATGTCTAGGTGCAAAACCCGCTCAAAATCTAAATTTATTTTTTTAATGAATGTTTTTGTGGAGCTTCCGGTCAGATTACAAAGCAGTGTTGGTGTGTAAATATTGTATCTGATGTAAAGCAATGCAGCCGATATTGATTTTTTCCGAAAAAAAATTCTGTGCTGGTAAAATTCCCTGCTCATTGCAGATGGCCGGGAAATGCTTCGACGACAGTGATGCGGCGCAGCGTGAAGATTCGGTGAGTGCATCGTTATTGATCTATTGATTACAGAGATTGTCGATTTATACGTTTTCTATGAATTGTTGCATTCTCTTGTTGGACTGGAAGATCTTCCTCCTTATACCTTTTTTTACGTGTTGTTACCTTGTTGGTTCTGAAACGATCTACCTAAGTTATCTGCAAATTTCCACTATTTTTTTGTTTCGATGCATTTATCTTTCGATAGTAATGCCGGTTGAATTTCATTCGTTTTTCACCATGAATAGCGGCGTATTGTCGGCAAACAATGGCGTATATGGTCCGCGGCATGTGCCGACAGACAAAACGCTCTGTTCCGTGACGGATTACGTCACAAAAGCTCGCTCAATCAAATGCGAGTAGCACATAGTCGAAGCGCTTATTGGGAGGGATCCAAATCACTGTTTTGGAGATGGTTATCGATTGATTGGTTTTGGGAAGAAAGTTGCTTGGGAGTGTGGGTTGTTGTTTTGGCATTTACTCTCTGGCTTTCACTTCACTGTAAGGCTTTTCATCGAAACCTCATCGATTTATTGATTTATTGATCTGTCATGCTTCATGCTGCCCATTTCTTAAGTCTATAGTTCGGCGTAGCAGTATCACTTTAGATATCGGTTAAAATTTGAGTTTAGTCCAAGTAGTTGGTTAACAGTTGCTGTCATCCACTCTGGCCCACGACGCTCTCGCTGGCATTGTGCGCGACGCGGTCCTGCTACGACAACCTTCCGACCTGTACAGACATGAATAATTAGAATTACCCAGGGTAAACATGTTAATGCTCCGATTCACCCTGTTCTGACACGTTCTGACATGTACTGACTGCATTTGAACGTGTCCTGGCATCTGTTCCCCTTCTTAGCCTGTCAGGACTCATAGTTTACTTGTGAAGACATGTCAGAACCAGCAGGAACTGCTCTGCCATTGCAAAAAGGTGTAAACGTTAAAAAAAAAACTGCGACTGGTATATCTGTCGGCTCGTCAAACTCTCGCTTTTAATCCCTGGATTTCCGCAAGGAAAAATAGGCCAGACCATAATAAAATCCCCTTAATTAAATTCTGTTCTTGCCTGTCTGCATATGATGAATTCTACATCTGTAAAGGGATCTTGTAGGAAATTACATTTATACATTTCAAAAATTTAGGATTTTTTTCATCCAAACACGTAAAAATAGTAATTGTAGAGCTAGCTCAATAGTCAAACAAAAATGTTACTACCTGCTACAGCGGAACAAGTTCAACGTGTTAACTGCCCTTTTCCCCAACGTTTAACTTGTTTAACCGCACCGCATGCGTCGCAGTTGGAATTACAACGTTGCGAACAACAAATACACTTGTCTGAGGTTCATAAATTATCTACAGGCGATGTTCTTAGAATAAACAACCTGCTGAAGAACAGGGAGTCACGTGGTTGTAATATTCTTTGACTTGATATCTCTCTTTTGCACAGTCATTCTATAATTCTGTCATTCCGAAAGTGTGCAAATTTCGGTAAGTGCAATTGCGGACGTTTGTAGCAGACCTATAGGAATTTTGCAACAATTTGCACGCGCCGCACAAGTGTCGCACGCGTAGTGACAAGTGTTTATTCGCGTTTTGACACGTTTCACCTCGTAGTGAGCGTGAACTCCGTGTCAGGGTGTAGAAATTGGTTGTTGTGGCGATGACGTCAGCAAGGGGGGCCTAGAAGTAGGTTCAGAGGGATTTTTTTTATAATTCTGGATGATTCTGGGGCATAGAAACGTTGTGGATAAGACTGCTGCTGCCCTTACGGCACTGGCTAGTCTGAAATAGCGCAATTTTTGATTTGGAGCACATTTTTACCATTCTTGCTCAAGCTCCTCACTTTTACCCTGGGTAATTCCATTGATGCATCCAGGCCGTAAGAACAGCACCATTATCTACCGCTGTGCGTCTGAATTGGTAATGTTAGTGAACTCTTGCAATTACCGTGGTATGACCACGTGAAACCTATTAAACTAGCACGAGCTGAAGTTTTTGTTTGTGCTTGGGTCACGCCTACTTAAATGTGGTTACTTTGTTTATTTTCAAGTTGGAGCAGAGAGATTTTTTTGTGGAAGAGGAATTCTTTTGTTCTGGCAGTAAAGCTTTTTTTCAACGATTGATTTGAATATGCGTGAACAATGCCCGTGCTCTGCTCACCAAATAAGGTATGAAAGCTCTTTGATTCTTCCTCTGGGCCCACACATTTCCGAACTTATCGATTGATTTTCGCAAAGTACTTAATTTAGTCATTGTTACAAGTAGAACATGTGATTACGGCATTGAATTCGACTACGTTCATACTGTCGTACTTTCGCGTGTAGTCGACCGTGTTTTGTGGCGAACCGAAGTACACGTGTGCGAACAAGTGCAAACGTGTTATTACAAATCATAGACATGTCAGGGGACGATCTACATGTTTGTGTGGTGCGCTTCTGAATGTACCTTGACGTGTTATTAACATGTAATAGTCATAGTTGACGTGTCTGATGTCAACCGTAGTGGTCAGGATTTTGCTCCAGGTGGCTAGGTGTAGAAGCATTTGCAAGCTAATTTGCCCGGCTCAAAAGTTCTCATCTTTGCTGAGCCTTCAAGTGAAATCCAAAGAACGTTCGAGATCCTAATGGGACGAGCTTTGCGAAAGCCTCCCGTGCTCTAACTATGGGCACTTGAAACGTTTTTCTACGTGACACTTTCCAACTGCTGGACTCATCGCCAGCAAAACGAGGATTATCGATTTTAGTGCACCGGTCGTTCCCCGGGGAGTGAAGGTGGATGAGTAGTTTGACTAGCTCTACTTTGTCGGAAGGGTACATGTGTTTCAAGGAGGGGGCAGTGGCTTGGGTATGCATGGAATTTTGTGATCCGCACAATTTTCGGGTTTCTTGGGTTTTGAAATTTTTACTGCAGTATTAGTATTAGTGCACCGTAAAGCACAATTTGCAGGCATTGTAACTTTAAAGATTAGCCAGAAAATTTTGAGAAATTTTGCCATCTACTTTCCGAACCCATCTGCTAGCGGATATAGTTGAAATCAACATCACTTCAAATGTTGTTGTTTCCGCTGTTGCTGAACTTCTTGTCAGCTTCGATGGGTGTCGGTCGGTGGGGGGGGGTCTATTGGTCTAAATGAGTATGAAGCAATACTGGTGATACCCAATGGGACAAGCACCGATTTAGCTTAAACCTAATTCTTCCACCGACATAAAGGGGTTAGGCGCAAGATGAAGTTGAGGATGAAATTCGTCTCATCCGAATTTCCGCAGCATAGAGTTTGGTCTTCATGTGATTACCTTGTGCGGGCTTAACCCTGGACCGATGGGTTTCTCTGTTGTGGGCAAAGTGATGCACGTGCTGCATCACGACATTTGTGTAGCTCCTTCATGGTCATTATTAGAATAAAAAACAATGGGTCATGCTCGTCCGACCGGATCTCAAATACTGATTGGCTACCTCTGTGAAAATGTGCACGCTTTAACTCATGAGCCGTGACCTTATATAATTTCGAAATTGGTTGTTTTTATTTTGCCATTTCGAAGCTGAACACATGGCGGGAAATTGTGAGGCATATTTTCCTCAATCTGCGTAATAACTCTTTAATATTATTTTAATATGATCAGCTAGTATTTATTTTCCTACTTTTTGCTCAGTCTCTATGAAAGCGATTATCTTGCCTCGGTCGCAAATATTAACATTTACTCGGTGTTTGATAGGAAGCGAAATTGAAAGTGAGGACAACACAATCGTTACTCATCCACTACGGCTACGAAAGACGCAGAACTTTTTAGTGAAATTGCACCCGTGAAAAACTTTCTAGAAAAACTTCTACAACTGTGTACTGCTTGAATTTAGGGACTCATTTCCTGAATAGTTATTTTTCATCAACAATATATATTCACCTGAACTGTTGAAAACAATGACAATCATAGAAAGAGACTAATAACTTAACTTTGGGAACTTCATTATTAAGACTTCTTTCTGCCAAGAGTTTCCAAAAATTTCGGAATGGGAACGGGTTGTTCTGTCCCACGTCTCTTGTTCTTCTTTAAAACGCCTTCTGCTCCTCTTTATCGAGCAGACGTACACCATGGTCTAAATTGCAAATGATCAATTCTGGCGACTGAACTCTTACTTCAAACTTACGGAAACTGGTTTGCGGGCATTTTGTAAAACTCATTGTGTTCCATTAGAATGAGCGCGTTGAGAAGGTGCGGAATATGCTAACATGGGCTCAGACATGAAATTGATGGGAAACTCTGTCATTAAGTAAGCTGGGAAAGGTTCAATGGCGAACTGACAAACAAAAAAAGGAAAGAATCAAACAACGGAATTATGGTGGTTCAGGGGATGGTAACACTTCAGTTATGTGTAGAATTCAATGATAGATATGGTCTCTAGAAGCTAAAGGTCTCTTCTTAATCGTCAATGCCCAGAAAAACTTCTATGATGTTTACAACTGGCAACCACATTGAAGTTGTGATGTAGTCGTGCATTTTTAGCGCTATTTTTTTTATTATTGCTTCGGTGATCCTCTGGAAATCTATACATATTTTGGTCGATAAAAATTATTAGTGGTTCTATGTATTCACGAATTTTCTGGACACACTCTTGGTTCCACTGTCTCCTAGAGGGAAACCTTCCACGGCTGCGACCGGCGCACACTGAGAGGTTAAGAGGGGCTTCCCGAACAATAGGTTTTTTGGAAGAAACCTATTGTTCACACACTGAACTCTTCATGTTAAATTACTTTTGCGGCAGGAGAACTGCTCGAAAAAAGTCTTCGCCACTCTCCAGAACAGTAATAAATAGACTAACAACGGCCAGACTGAACACATCGTTCCCTGCAAAAAATAACCTTGACGGGTGGTAATGCTCGAGTGTGAAGGAATGCCCTTGTACGAAATGTAGGCTAAACATCACTTGGTGGTCTCGATGGGGTTTGAGAAAATGTCTGGCATTTTGGGGGCCGTTGCTGGTTAGGATTGTCACCTTGACAGGATTATTCTAGGTTTGATTCAACGGAGCACATGAGGCTTAAAAAACAATTGCCTACATTTTTGCTGTGTTGTTTATTTTTTTGTTCTCTCCTAAAAAAAACTCATTATCGCGCTTCATCTGTCATTTGTCTCGCATGGAGTCACTGCTGGTTCATTATGTATTTATAGTTCACTTCACAGAAGTTGACAGACATCTCAATGCACTGGCATGACGAAACATGTCATATCCTTGTGAAGATCATGGACGTACACGTTTAGCTTGTCATATTCTACAAGAGACGCGTCTTAACTTGTTGGGCGGCAAACATTATCGGGGAAGCACCGACACTGCCTCGCACCCACCATGCTGATCCCGCTGGTTCTAACACGTCCTTACACGTAGCGTACAGGTGCTAACAAGTTTAGACGGAAAAAGCCCGTCAGAACCCATTGGATCCGTGTTATAACGTGTGAGATGCGTTGCAGCAGTGCTACTTTACGGCTGAAAAACGGCGCTAGCGAAGTATAGCAGGGCTAACTGAGTCAGGATGATTGGAGCTCTGAACCAGAGGTCTTTCTATAGCGTTGACCTTTGAGGGTGACGTATGCCTTTTCTCTGCCCTGGTACCAGATGGGCTTCATGGCCAATCTACCAATTTTTCTGAGGCATTCGGGTTCATAGGGTGGCGCATAATTACTGTCTAGGCATGAAAACATACGGAAAATGTATGAGAAAACATTCTCCAACGTCTTCTTCAGCAATAAATCACTACCACCTGGAGAAAGCGTCCGCAGATGCGCTTTCATACTTTTCCTGTGCTATTTTTGTAGTGGCACTGTACATATTTATGTGCCACCCTATAGATACAACACTACTCCTAAGCGATGGATACCCAGAAGGTTAGAACTGGACTACGTTTATACTTGTCCTCTTCTCCAACCCCCAGTCTACTGTTCTTCAGTCCCACTGCGTAGTCATCCGCTGCAAACAGATTCCATCTAGATTCCATCTATTTCCGACGTTTCCAAAGACATTTCATACGTTTTTTGCGTCATACTGCAGATGATATGCAGATTTGGACGGTTTATGTATGCGCCTTCATGAGAATAAACAATATTGTGTGGGAATAGAAGCGCATTTAATTATTTATGTGAGCGTTAATCAAAATTCTAGAGCAGCATCGCTTTAATGCTTTACGATAGTGAAAGATACATTTATGCATACAAATCAGTGGTGAATACGAAGATTTACGTATTCTGAAGAAGAGACTAGGGAGTAGCTATTGTCATTTTTTTGGCAAAGCGGGTCAAGTAAAAAGTGGTGAAGTATGAACGTGGAAAGTGACGTACAGTCTCCCATATGCTTGTAGTTTTTTTCAATTTTTACCAAATTTTGCACAAAACTGAGGTTTTATTCGCGCTGTCTGAGTCTAAGTACGAGATTCTCGACTATTCCTATAGGGTTATCCGTCCTATCCTTGTGATCTCATTTATCGGAAATTCTAAAAAGTCTGAAGTCACCTAAAAATAACCGTAGCAGTAATTGCTCATCTAGATTACATAGGAGGATATGATAAATGTCCATTTATGATTGGTAATCCAGCCTTTTACGAGTCAGGCTCAACATAATGAAAAATTCCGCTGTTAAAGTGATGTTCAGTGGCATTTACAGTTTCTCATTTGCTTATTTCCCTTATCTGTAATTTGTTGCCTCTATGTCTGACTCAACTTATATTCCTGGATTGGAACTTTTCTTTGTATCTCACACAAAAGCTACCCATCCTATGGAAATTTAGGCCCCTCACAGACTAAAATTAGTAAAAAAAAAACTACAATAACTTTCCGAAATGACCAATGAGATTAAATATTTTGACGCTACTTACATTCCAAATATTATAACGCTAAATAAATTAACGCTAAATAAATTTTAACGCTCTGGAATTTCTTGAAATTTGCTTTAATTATCTCCATAGTGGTCCCACCATGAAAACCGTTCGACAGGGATTTTGGGAGGTCGACAGAGTCTAAAAATTTGAGTATGGGGGCTGACACCCCGCTATCGTAGCTTACGAGAACCTCGTTTCCAGAGAGGACCAAGGTGTGGTTACCGAAGCGTAACGACCTTGTTGCCCTCGGTAACTCTGGCTAGGAAATCAAGTCGACTTTTAGTCTCCTGGAGCATAATTCGCACTTTGTCCAGGCTTTTCAGTAAAAACCTTCGGTTACCGAAGGTAATATCTTCGATAATCCGACATTTTTAACTGCTATGACGAAATAGGGAGATTATCCTCGGATCAATTTCCAAGAGTTCAACATAAAGGGAAGTTCATCGTCAAAGCAAGAAGATTAACATCTTTTTTCCTGGGATCCAAACTTTGTTTAGCGTTGCTCAAATCCACTTTTTTCAGGTAATAGTGACGGAAAAGCTCATTAGAGATGGTTAATCCTTCTTAGCCCTTAGCCACCCAAGTATTCCCCTGTTCATGGTCAACGCCTCGAAAAATCATCGTTACATCACGTGCATACGTCGGTGGATTAAGTTCCTCGTTAATTTTGATGGATAGCGGATTTCAAATAGCCATTAAAAGTGTTTAACGACGTAGTTTGATGGTGGTGTGCGATCAGCGAACGCTCAAACGTCAGCTGATGTACAGAACGTTTCCTTATTGTTACGTTCATAGGTGCGATAGTCGGAGCCGAGGCCCTTCCCCCCTTCACTTTGGACGGAAGTCCGGCAGACCCCCTTCACTAAAGCGAAGAGGAGCTGACCGGAAAGAAGCCCTGGTAAAAAAAGAGCAATCACTGAAATAAGTTAGTAAGGTAACAAAAATGAATTATGCGACCAAGAGAAGAAGCTAGAAGGATGCAGAAGAAAGAACTATGCGTGTGAAGGAGGATGGAAGGAACAAAAGCAGATGTTAGGATTTAGCAGTGGAACATTTGAATAGATGTATGTATGTAAAATCTGTGAATCTACTGGCTGTGCAAGAATAATCTGGGAGTGATTTCGCAATTTGATTGGAGCGCTGAATTTGACGAAATTGGAATGGTTGAAAACAGAAGAATAGCTCAGTTCACAGCGAAAATTTTCATACAGTGAAGGGTATTTCCAGGTAGAGTGAACCAAGTGGATCAAACACGCACTTTGATTATAGGAATATCTTTCATGTTGGAGGAACGATTTGCGTTTTTCAAGACCAACACATCTCGCGGCAGTTTCACTTCTGTTGAGAATAACTCTGACAAAAGTCAAAGAATCAAAAATGGGACTGTCCTGGGAAACAGAGGAAGAAATTCTGTATCAGCTCAACTAGAAAGTGAATCTCAATGTGAACATCTTATAGGAACCGAATTGGATTATTTGAAAGCGAGCAAAACGACGAGAAATAGGTGTTTTAGCGAATTTCTCCCCGCACACCTAACGAAATGAGAGAAGCTGCAAACTAGATTCAAGTACAGAAAATTCTGTACAGTTTCATATATAACATAATGGGTGAAACTCCGTTCTACGCTGTACGGGAGGGTAG
>JARK01001349.1:1283930-1296903 GCA_000688135.1 Ancylostoma ceylanicum | reverse complement strand
GGGGAGAGAGCCAAAACCTGTAGTTTGGCTCTGGCCACTGGTCAGAGAAAGAAAAGGCAGTGCGATGAGGGAGGAGGCACAGAGCGGCGACTGAGCCGTTGTTAAGGGCCGGCTCCGGCACCCTTCATTTTCCTAGGGAGCAACTCAGCACGTTCTTCCAGAACAAATAACAATTGGTGTAGGTGTAATGCCATGAATAATCGCTCATATGTACTCTTCACTAATATGTTAAAGTTTGTAGTAATGGAGTTATCGGGGAAAAATAGCCATTTTTTGCCAGTTTTCAGCATTCTCAAAAGGGAGAAGGGTGCTGTGGGTGAACTATAGGGTATTTGGCTTTGGTTTTGTAACAATGCATATAAGTGCGTATAATGCAAATAACAACAAAGTGCAGTGAATGCTAAATGTCAAATACCATCTGATGTTATGGGGTTTTGCGAGAACTGTTCCCCAATCTACTTAGGTCATCTACAGACATCTGAGCAATTCACAGCATTTGCCTTTTGTGATAGGCTCTCCATTTCTGAACATCATGCGCTTCTGGTTGATGGGATCATTTCTTTAGACATGAAGAGAGATATTTGTTTCAGAACTTCTGATTTGGGGACCAGTTCTCGCCGTTCCCTACACTTTGCCCACCTTTTATTCTAGGATTCTACAAGCGTTCCAGGTCCAGAAAGCTCTTGTCAAGGCAGCACGGAGCTTAGAGTTGAAAGTATTATGAGCGGAAGACCGCTAACTCATGAAGCATCCGTTTGCAATCTACTAGAAAGTCATAGAGCCAGCTGTTTGTCACATTAATATCGGTGCATATTGATTGATGACGTCACGGCATAGCACTGATTGAATTCACATCTGATTCCCTGGCCCTCATTAGAAACACAGTCCCTGAGCTAATGCATCGAACGATTTCTCTACCAGCTGACGTTATCGAGACTAACAACGGGGCTCATTTACATCACGCCAAAGATAGCGTCAAGACGTCGTCAGACGTTAAATGGCGTCGTTACCTTCGAAGGTCGTTTCTGGTTTAAATGTCAAATTGAACAAGGTTGGTGCGGAATAATGAAATGCGAGTGAATATGTTGAATGCTGTAGTAGACAGGCTTCAAAATTTACTATTAAGGCTGAGTTTACCGTCTTGATAAAGGTTATGTTTCCGTTTGAGGGGCAATGCTCTCTATTCATTATCCAACCTCGTCCTTTTATCTTTTTCTTTGCTCCCCTGTATAGATATTTGTTCGTTATAACTGCCTTTCGAAAAATTTGACCGAGGATCCATCCCTTTTATGCATTGAAAATCCCAGCCATTTGTTTTACGTCTCTCTCTCTCTCTCTCTCTCTCTCTCTCTCTCTCTCTTTCTCTTTTCCCCTCCCTCTTCCCCCCTCTTATTCCCTCTCCCTTTCTTTTCCGCTCCCTCTCTTTCCCCCTCTCTCTTTCCCTCTCCCTCTCTTTCCCTCTCCTTCTCTTTCCCTCTCCCTTTCTTTCCCTCTCTCCCTCTCTCTCTTTCTCCCTCTCTCTCTTTCTCCCCCTCTCTCTTTCTCCCCCTCTCTCTTTCTCCCCCTCTCTCTTTCTCCCTCTCTCTCTCTTTCTCCCTCTCTCTCTTCCTCCCTCTCTCTCTCTTTCTACCTCTCTCTCCCCCTCTTTCTCCCGTCCTCTCCTTCTCCCTCCCTCTCTTTCTCCTTCCCCCTCTTTCGCTCTCTCTTTCTTTCTCCCTCTTTCTCTTTCCCTCTTTCTCTTTCTCCTTCTCTCTCTCTTTCCCCCCTTTCTCTCCCCCTCTCTCTTTTCCTCACTCCCTCCCTCCCTCTCTTCTCTCTTTCCCTTCTCTCTCTTTCCCTTTCCTTCTCTTTCTCTCTCCTTCTCTTTCCCTCTCCTTCTTTTTCCCTCTCCTTCTCTTCCCTCCCCTTCTCTTTCCCTCCAGTTCTCTTTCCCTCCCCTTCTCTTTCCCTCTCCTTCTCTTTCCCTCTCCCTTTCCCTCTCTCTCCTTCCTCTCTCATTTTCACTCTATCTCTTTTCCTCTCTCTACTTCTCTCTCTTTCCATCCCTCGCTCTTTCTTCCTATCCCTTTCTCCGTTTTTCTCTGTGTCATCGAAGTTTTTGTATTCGCACTACTTTTTTTCTCCTGCGTTCTTTTTTTTCCATTGGACAAACTCAGTTTTCCCTTGTGCATCCATAGGCGTGCGTTTATTTTCTCTATCTCTATCTTATTCCATCGCAGTATTCATTGATATACCTTGAAAAATGTTTGCACTGTTTTTTTCTAAACTCTCCTATAGTTCCCATTTTTATGCTTGCTGCTCACCTATCGTATCATTTTTTTTTTCAATTCCCCCCAGACCTTTTTTCACGTTTTCACCGCGTTCCATTCCGGCTGCTCTATGGCGTCATTCTTTAATTCCCCTCGTCAGTCAGATATTTACTCTGATAGACTTCCGTTTCAAGGCTAATTTTAGCCCGTATCCGAGGATCGCATCTATCTTTAGTCCGGAAATAACGTCCATTTAATGACGTCACCCCGTGTGGCGGCATGAAATACACCATACCCATGCATTCTGTAGCAGTTTGCACTGTTACACGGTGGTCTATATGGGCGTTGTTAGGCTAGTACAGTAATTCATTGGAAATGCGGCTAGTACAGTAATTCATTGGAAATGCAATGGAATGAACGGGGCGTTGGTGTTTTATGATGGTAGGTTATTTTTGGGAACCAATTTATTCTCAGTGGTCGGAAATAAAGAGCTGTTTTTTTTTCGGGAGTGAGGGGGAAGGGGTGGGCGAGGTATATTTTTGCGTCTGTGCTTTTTCTTGCGTAAATAGACTATCTATTGTAGGGAATGACGCTTTGCAAGAGCAGTTAGCAGGCAAAATTGGGAATAGAATAAATCATTTGGACATGTGCTTGCGCAAGATGCAAAAAGTATAAATGCCATTGCGTCACATTCGCTAGAAAAAAATTACTGCCATAAATAGAGTTGCCCCCGATAGCATTGATGAGGACGTTAACTGAGTTTGTGCGAGAGTTTCTGGGTAACAATGGCGAAAAACTGGCTGCGTATCTAATTCGATTAGTGAATAGCCAGGTTCTTTGCGTTGATCAAAGGTCGCGCCAGCCGAAAAAAAAAACCGTGCAGCAATTGCATTTTGCGGCGGAGTTTTTTTTTTCAGGGCAAAAAAAGCTATTGAAGGCCCACTCGCTCCAAATACCCAGATGTCCAAAGGCAAAAAAATCCTCTGCGATCTGGAAAACCATGCGGCATTTGCATTTCCGATCCACTATCGCTATTTTCTTCTTATGTAAAATTATTCACCAATAAATACATACTCTCATTATGAGAACCGAGCGACATTTCCCTGCTAACTAATTATTTCCCATCTATGGCTTGCTGATGATTAAGCCGTTTAGGAGTTCAAGCACCATCGAAATATTACTGACATTTTCTCGACACACTCCCGAAAATGTCACATTTTCCGTTGAAGAATCAGAAAATCGTCTGGAGATTACTGTTGTTGTTACAAAAAAAAAGTGATGTGGAACACATCAGCGCTTATTTTCGGAGACATGGATTAAAGGATTCAGAATGTTCCAGGAAGATAACGTGTACGGTGGCTATACCTGATCAGCGATTAGAGAGACTGTGAGAAAATGTGCAAAACTGGCGAAAAATTGTCTTGAAAACTGCCAAGCTTTGCTCATGATTTAAAAAGGCTCGTAGGCTGCGAGGATAGTTCGTGAATGCTTCGGAAAATTATATTTTTCCCTCCCATATATTTTTTCCTCCTATTCCTGACAGTCAGTGATGTTTCTTTTTGGAAGAACAGTGTTTCAAGAAAGATTGGCAGAAAATTCGTAAACATATATCATGGGATTTCAAAATTTTTATTAAAATTCATACATGGAATTTAAAAATAAACAAGATTTCCATTATGCCAATTTCTGCCAAGTTTTCATTTAATTGTTATCGGTCCATTGTTGAGCTGAGAAGCTTGGAAAGCTAGGGAAAGAGAAAAATTTAGTGCCGCTCTTCTTGGAACCTAAGTACTGCGACGATTTTCCGGCCAGAACTTCTTCTTTCCATAAAAGG
The DNA here is from genome assembly GCA_000688135.1 of Ancylostoma ceylanicum. Classification (NCBI taxonomy): domain Eukaryota; kingdom Metazoa; phylum Nematoda; class Chromadorea; order Rhabditida; family Ancylostomatidae; genus Ancylostoma; species Ancylostoma ceylanicum. The sequence continues at coordinate 1,292,820 of JARK01001349.1, read as the reverse complement.
AGGTGGAGGAGAGGATATTTGAAATGATGAACCCAGGCGCTCCCCTTCCCCCCATAAATGACCGAGAAATGATCGCCAAATTTTTGGAATTGCTTTATAAAATGAATGAAAAGTTAGCATCAGTGTAAATTTAGTTGTTTATTTTTATTATTATTTTTCTGAAAAATTACAATGAACCTTTCTGCATCCGCCACTGGTCCGTAGCCATGTATATGCATGTCCGGTTTTCTGGAAGGTTCTGTATTGCGTATTTACTGCATCCCTACCGTGAGATGTAATAATAGTGCCAAGATACAAAATATTCTGCACCTCAATACTACGACGCAAAGATTTCCAGTTTTTTTTTCAAGTTTCTGGGTGCTTGAATGTGGATTATCACTGGAACTTTGACTATTTTTCTATCCGAGTTTTTTTTTTGATATTTCCTGTTTTGTAGTTTGCATTCTTGTTTTAGACTGTATATTTGTTGTGCTCATGACTGAGTCATCACAACTATGCCATTTTTCTGCTTCACGTATTCATTATACGGATTTAACTTTGAGTAGAAGCTTTGAATACATTAGAAAATCAGACACGTTTCTCATGTTATTGTCTTTTTCGTTTTTAATCAAAGCTCTTCTAGCTTAGATTAGACTTTGTCATGAATAGCTCATTACCTGTTGAACTTTTGAGTTTTTCTGTTTGTGATATCATGCGATATTATATCAAACTAGATGAACAGTCAGGAATTCCATAGTGCTGGGAATCCTCTTTCAAATCTTGAAAGAAAGTTACGCTAGTCATGCAATCGCTGAATAATCCCGGGTCCTCCCCTATGCTTCTAGGACTAAAAACTCTCCAACATACAATTTGCTTTTTGTCCTCAATTGTTGTACTCATTGCCATTCTACTTGTTATTTTCTCTTGGAAAATTGCACCGTCAATTTACTCACCATAATTGTGTAGATGAAGCTAAGGTTGTCTCTACCTATGATTACCTTTCTTTCGTTTAACACTCCCTATGTAACTGTTACAGAGCAGTAATTATCTTTCCCATTCATATTCACGTGTGTGGACTTTTGCACGTCAGAAGAGCATTTCGTGGATGATTTGCGTGTCTAGAGTCCAAATGGAAATTCATTTTTATTATGTGTAGCGGAAACGCCATTTGACGGTCGGATGGAATAACACTGTGACGTCGGGTGGTGTTCTTATTCCCTGAGGAGTTCTGCGATAACAGATGGTTAATTTTAAAATGGCTACATTGTAATTAATGCGTTATAACGAATGTTTTGATCGCAAATGATGCAATGAATAGGTCATAAAATATTGAAATGTTCAAGTAAAAAAAATTCAGTGGGAATGGAAAACCTCGGGAAGGTACCTCAGCACATTGGAAAGGGAGAACTGCGACATATGTATAAACCAGTAGTGGTAATCCTTTCATTCTTGGCTAACCGCGACGCAGCTCGCAGTTGCGACGCGGTCTTGCTACGTTGACTCTTGCTTCTAACAATTTCGAACACCTATCACATCATTTATAACGTGTTAGAACGTGGCAGGGAGGACTGTTAGGGCTGAAATATGGGAAACTTGACGTGTCAGACGCGTATTGTGACATCAACATGTTGGGACATGTCAGAATATGTCAAAACAACTGCTGCAACTTGTTAGGTCCCAGTTAGCACGTGTTAGGAGTTAGGTCCCAGTTAGCACGTGTTAGGACATGTCAGAACCCTGGTCATACATGTCGACCGTATCGAAAACGCAAAGGAACGATTCTAAGCTGCGGTCGCGAGGCGGCATAAATAGCATATGAGTGAATAAAAACAGATTAAATGTTGTAAACCCCTTTCCAAAATGATTTCCGTTCTTTTCTATACCTTTCACCCCTTTAGCTTTGTTCCTCTCAGTGGCCAGAGTCCAATGAACGCAGATCCACCACCACTGTCTCAAACACATCCAGCTTCTCGTCCACTCCCATGAGATACATTAGTCATTGGTCACTGACCCATCTTTGGCGGAATTCTCCCCACGAGTGTTTGAGTGCTGGCGAACTCGATTGCGCTGGAGTTTGTTGTGTTCCGGGGCGTTTTTTTTTTGGCGATCACCCCATTGAACTTCCGCTCCGGGGCGGCGTCTACATAATTAGCTTTCGGGGATAATTGACCCGGCTTGTGCTCGTCCGTACTATGCTCGCCACACAATTTCTATTAACTAGCACTTGTTTACTGTCAGAGCCAACTAGAAAATTGTCATCGTGAATAATTAGTGGAGCGCATCGTTTCGTGTACGTGGTGATCGAGGGTCTTGTTCCTGGAAAATGACGTCGACTCACAGCATGCTAGAACGATGATATCATCTTGAAATGGGGGTAAATAACCCTTATTTAGCATTATGAATAAAAATGAGGCGCTTCAATAGGGGTGCTTCCTCGCCAGGAAATAACGTGATTTTAGCTTTGTTATTTATGTAGAAGCATTTATATTGTACGTCACTTTTCTAAAAAAAAAAAGCCAATTCTTTAATCATCTAGACAACCTTCAATTTTTTCATGATTTAAACCTCATCAAAAATATCAGTTTCGGTCGTAATCAATGAGCTAGGCTATAGAATTGCTCTATGAAATGTCTGAACATTGCTGGATTTTTTGTCTTCTGATTTTACTTACATACTCTCCTGGTTCCCAATTCATTTTCATATCGGCCTAATATTTTCGTGGAGTGGGGCGCCTTCAGTAGGAGCTTCAAATTCATCTGAAAATTAGATAATATTTATTTTATCCGCATTTTGAATAACATCTTCACCTCAACTCTAATTAAGGGTTGGAGCCGTATCCAATATATTTGACCGTGGGAGGGAAAACACAGCGGGTATATATCCTTTCCCACTGGTTTTTATCCACTTTGCTATCCAATATAACTCACCCATCCACGTGTTCATTTCTTGACGCAAATGCGGTGTCTTGACGAGAAACGACGCGAAGTGGAGATGGAGCAGATCATGGATCGTTATCAAGCGGAAATCGACCGGATAAAGATAACCTTCGGTGAAACGAGTGGATTAGCATATCCACGAATATGTTTTTATTGGATAGCAGATTCTTGAATCCACTGTAACATATCCGCTAGAGCGTGTTTGTCCGAGTGGATAAAGTGTATTGGATACGGGCCCAGTGGATAAAGTATGTTGGATACATCTTCACCTCAACTCTAATTAAGAGCTGGTTTTTCTGATAATGTGGGGGAGTCTGTATAAATAACGTGTGAATATCCACGAAATTATAGTAGCCATTCAGGAATTTAAAAAAAAAAGGCTGTGGAAGAGGTTTTTTAAGAAGAGGTCTTTAATTTTGGCTGAATGGCTTGAATGAGTCAATTTTTCTGTTTTTATGGATCTCTTTGTTTCGATTTCCGTGGGCGAAATTGGTCGACGTGGAAATTAAGCAAGAGCTACATATTACATTGCGGTGTAATTTACCATAGAGATATTTGGAAGCTGGTTTTCCAATTTTTCCGGCGAATTAATTTTTTTAAATGGAACTTGCTTCGTTTTTATTAGCTTTTTTCATATAATAATATAGCAGGTTGATTGTAAAGCCAGACAGCAGAAAAAAAATCGAGCAAAAATACCAGGATTTGTTTTTGAGCGAACTTCTGGCAGCAACGTCAAAAATCCACGAGCGACTCCTTTTCCCCTCACTTCCCACGCTTCCGCTTCCGGACCAGGAGTAATAAGCGGGAAATGCCCTCCACGTCACTCAGCCTCAGGGCAAAAGTTGCTGCTCTGGCTGTACACTTAGTTTCCGCTACTGCTTCACGAATCCGTGTGCACTTTCCCGTGCGGCACTGTCCTTCCATGGGGGGCGTGGCCGGTGACGTTTGTGGGCGTGGCCGGGCGCCCCATCACCTGCCCCGCCCCGCACACGACGACGCGCAACCGACGCTATCCGCGTTTCCCTACTGAGCTCGACGATATTCTCGAACAGCTGAAATAAGCTGGTCGTCGATTTTCGTGCGTATTTTCGCTGAGCACGACGTATATAAACGTTGTTGCACCTCTGACTGTGATTCTGTACAGGACCCTCCTGTGAGGTTTAATACCGTAACAGGATGGGCGTGGCAATCGAAGGTGAACCGCAACCGATCAAGGTAAATGCTGATTTACTGTATTTTCTTGGTTTTGTCAGGTTTTGCGAAAAGTAGCCTGGTCATGACAAGTTCAACATGTTTTTGCATGTGTACTCTGCAAGTGTTGGTAGAATTTGCCAGGTTCTGCCAGGTTTAACATGTTTTATGAATGAACTCGTTAAGTATTGTCAAGAATGGACAAGTTCTGACAAGTTCATCATGTTTTTGCAAGTTTGCTTACCATGAACTAGAACTGTGCACGTTTTGACGAGTTATTAATGTCCTCGCAAGTCTTTTTTAAAATTTCCATAGTCTTATTTTACTTTTACTATTAACGTAAGAATGTCATGTCAGAAAATCAGTCCTATGCCGCAGAAACGAGGTGACTGGCACGATGGAATTATGTAACACCCTAATTTTCAATGTTTTTTCGTTTTTATCTCAATTTCTGGAGAGTCAGTTATTAACTACTGACAAATTATAATCTTACTCAGAGAAATTATTGTTTTTGAGGTTTCTCGAAGCTTCTCCTACATATCTTAGCTAAGAATTTTCCAGAAAAATTGATGGGTAGTCTTTACACATGGGCTGATAAAGGAAAAAGAAAATATATTTCACATAGAAAAAAGGGAACGGTTTGAATAGTTGGCTCTCGCTTGAATAGTTGGTTCATCCAGAAATCCCTTTTCGAATGGGTAAAGTTTGGGTCAGAACAAGGAATTTCTGGAAAATTCTGTTAGCTTGAGTTTCTCCTAGAGTTTGCTTCTGTTGCTCAGTTCCAACCATGCTGTTTTTCACTTTTTTTTGAGTAAATTTGCAGTGCTATAGCGATTCCACGTCCCTCCACACTTTGTGGTCCAGTTCTCGCCCACATCTTGCTGTCTCCATCTCGCTTCTCCGTCCCGTTTTTCACCCCCTGGCGCCGAAGCCGCCTTCCAAGGCTCCACTAAGACCCGACTAGGCCTGCTTTACCGGCCTATGATGTCATCGACGAAATGAAGAGCGTTCGCTGCGGCTGAATATCCCCTCCAGGCGCTGTTATATTGGCATCCTGCGGGCCGGCCACGTTCATATCCTCGAGTTTTAATCAATGGTCGTCGCTATGAGAGCTTTCTGGGATATTTTTAACCAGTGACGTCACTAATGAGGGCTGTCATTTTTCATTCTCTATTAATTAGTCGAGAAACCGGAACATTCCCAGTGGCTTCGTAATAACTCAAAGTTTTTGCTATGGGTAATAATCCGCGTGGCTCTGTGATGCATTTATCTTACAGGATTGGCCTTTTATAAGGGAGTGCGCTGGTAGCCATTCATTTGCGCTGGCTGGCTATGCAAAAATGGGATTTTCCCACACGGCGCCTCGATAATTTTTCGGTGAATCTCCTGCTTTTGATGTGTGCTCCATCTTGGGTTTTCTCTTCGGATTTACTTACGATCTCTGTGGATTTTTTTCGTATTTTCCCACTTTCCTGGGAATATTCATTGCTTTCTCTTTTACCAACAAAAAATTAGTTTCACATCGCCCAACCCTCTCAGCCTATTATTTATTCTACAGTATAATTGCAAAATTATGGTTCATGGTCTATTTTCATAGGAATTTAAGCTACATTCTTTTCCTAAAAACTGCTGGGAATTCCCATCCAGAAGTGTATTTTCTGACGACGGAGCTAAAATTTCTCTTCCTTTGCCATAGCCTTTTCTCTTCCTTTGCCATAGCCTTTCCTTTCCAGCCCAAGTTATAACTTTGGATAAATAAATCATTTCCAGCACTACTCTAGAACAACTATTCCCTCCAGTCTTTCCAAAAAATTTTGGTTTTTTGAAAGTCCATGAGAAAATTTCCGCTATTAATTTCCCATGTGCTTTCAGACGGACAGCTTGGCCGAAATTGACATCAGCGAGGTCCGCAAATGCGGCGAAAAAGCCGACGCCAGGCAGTTTGAATTGCTCAAGGTAGGTCATTTGATTTCTATACCTTTGAATAAAATGGGTCCTGCACGGAAAATGACTTTTTCCTATGGATAGCTACAAGTCAACTCTTCTTTCTAGGTACTCGGCCAAGGTTCGTTTGGCAAGGTGTTCCTCGTCCGAAAAATACGTGGGCGTGACACTGGACAAATATATGCAATGAAGGTACAGTACTATTCATTCATTGGTGCCACTGGTGCAGAAATGCAGTACATGGCTATGTTTGACCAGATGGCGGTAGGACGTGGGCGGTTGTCCCTCAAATAATGGGCAAATCCTACTTTTCCTAGTGAAAAATTCCGACTTCACATGTTTGAACACAGTATCCCACGCATACCTGTGCATACATGTCATGTCATGTATAGCTGTACGTTTTCTTTGGTTTGTACAGGCGAACACGAACGTGGTTGGACGTGTTTGTTCATGTTGACTAAAATGCAGTCGACACGCAGTGTTGGACGACGTGTACGGCTTTTTTCGTTGGGGATTCACCAGCTGATTTATGGAGGGGTATTATGAGCTCTTGTAGTTGACTACGGGGGTTTTGCTGGAAGGGGGAGAGCGCAGAGAAACAGAGCAAAAAAGTCTGAACAGGCTAATTTGCTCGCTCACGATCCGGTGTAAAATTATGAAAATTGTAGAAAATGTGACTTTAGGAGTTATTTAAATGGTTTTATGGGTTTTCAAGAGAAAAACTGCCAGGTTTTGAGTTCCCAAGCAGTTTTCCTGGGAAAGTGGGTGTGTATCATTGTGAGGAGAAATGAGGCATTACTGGGCTACAGCGATTGGCATATTGACTGAATGGGCCAATCACAGTAGCCTGGTAACGCCCCAATTTCCCTCACGATGATATATACCCGGAAAAATCTCATTCGGGATATATTCATCACTCCTTTCGATGGTCTTAATGAAAAGAGTTTATATAATCTGGAATTCTTTTAAGGAATAGAATTTCTCGTGGAGAATCTTTCCGATTCAGAAATTTTCTCCACTTTTCAGCACCCAAATACCAAAGTGCTCTCAATCCCGCCACTAGAGACGGGAAAAATTCCCAGAAAGCTCCCAAATATAGCCATCCTGGAGTTATCCTGAAAATTGCATCACCTATTTTTACTATTGAATTATTTGATTCTCGTGACGTTCAGGTGCTCAAAAAGGCCACCCTAAAAGTCCGCGATCGACTGCGGACCAAAATGGAACGAAACATCCTCGCGCACATCTCGCATCCGTTCATCGTCAAGCTCCACTATGGTCAGTTTTTTCCCGATTTTTTTTTGCTTTTTTTCTTGCCCGCTGTCGTTTTTCCTTCCCACTCCCTCAAGCGCTACTTCCTTGTTTACTTCCTCACTTTTGGCCATCTAATCCCATCTTTCCCAGACGTTTCCGGCAATGTTAAATTTGTGTTTAATTGTCTGACATGATCGAAACATGCGGCGTCAACCGCGTTGTTTGCCGGCATCGTCGTTTACAATGACGTCTCTAACGCGATATTGTTTTGTTGTGGAGTTTATTGTGGCTGCGTCAAAGTTGACGCAGAGGGACAAGTCAGAGGATAATTTTGAGGTTTACTCGGCGAAAATCTTGAGGGAACCATGGCACCTGGGAACAGTCCCAGAACCAAAACTGTTTCTTTAGACTTTGAAAATCCTCGCGTTGCTCCTCTCCCTGTGTCTATGACATCATTGTTTATATACAGTGGTGGTCGATCACTTTTCCATCACAGAATACTCCCGTCTGGTCTGCCGCGCCGCAGCACCTACGCGATGCGGTAGAACCTCTTGGTGATGTGGTTGTCAGGCGTTGTCGCTAGTGATATTTTGCTCATGTTTCCGCCCACACATTTTGGAATGAAGACAAAACACAAAGAAAACGGTGGAAAACGCCCGGGAGAAACAGCCTCTTACTGGTCCACTGCGCCGCGTGAGTGGTGCGACGCGGCAGGCCAGACCAGCGGTGTTCTGTGACGCAACTGTTTGACCGGCACTACATATGCTTGCATAACAGCAATCCCCATGTTTTGGTATAATAATGACTGAACAAAGCATTCTATTTTCATGTGAGGTCACTCCTTCTCTAATTTTCAGTGGCTGCTTGACGTCATTGAGTTATAAGTCTCCTCTGCGTCTCTAACCCAACCTGCGGAAAACTGCCTTTTTTTTAAATCTCGTTTTTCTCTCATTTATACATAGTATTAAAGGCTTTTTGTGCCAAGTATCCTGATCAGTAGATGAACTCTCATTCCTTGCATATTTTAGTGTCACTGGCTTGAGTAACAAAGTAGTGGCTCCGCCTCTCTGCTCCAAACGTGCTCTGATTCTCTGTTTTTTCCCAGTTTTCTAGTTTTTATTTTAGTTGACACTGGAAAAATTCTGCAATCACTGCAGTCAAAAAGGACAAAGTCTGTTTCCCAAATTCTTGCGCTAAAAGCGATCTCTCCTTCGAATTCTGTCTATAGTTGTATTTGTTCTGTCTCTGGCCATGTACATCTATGACGCAGTCGCTTTTTTTTCCAGAAACTCCGCTTTTTGCTCTAAAAGACATGTAAAGCTTAGGTTTCGCATGTCATCTCTTGCATTCTCTGCGCACTCCTCGCCTTCCACGCTCTCTAAGCAAAGAGCTCCCGATCCATTATAATGCACATAGTGACGTTCCCGATGAGGTTCTTTGTAGCGGAGGCTGCAAAACTTGTCTAGCCGCCAGTATTGATCAACTCATTAATTTGCTAGTGCGACGTCTACTTGCATATTACAAGGCTAATACTGCGGAGTAAGTGCACAGCGCGCGGTACACTGCGGGGGGGGGGGGGGGGGGGG
>JARK01001349.1:1273662-1283772 GCA_000688135.1 Ancylostoma ceylanicum | reverse complement strand
GGGGGGGGGGGGGGGGGGGGGCGTGGTCGTGAATTATTGATTTTTGGAGGGAAAAGAGGACCAAAAACTCGCCGTTGTGCGTGCACTTGTAACTAGAATGGCCTACGTGGGAAGATGGAGACGTGGGGGTGCTTTGAATCAGCTGACATCTCCCGGTGGCTGGGGAAGGTTTTATCCCTGGGGAAATACCACGTGGTTTTGACCTATGATTCGAGAAATGGTCTCCAGGGACCAGTTCACGCCACCAGCAACTAAAAAAGTCCAGAAGTCATTGTGGGCCTTTTTCTGCTTATAACAACAGATTGTGTTAGAAAAAAGCCGTGAATGCAACGAAGCTTCTGTATTTCTTTGCTTCTCTGTGCTCTCTTCATCGCCTCTACTATTTATTATTTCAGCCTTTCAAACCGAGGGTAAACTGTACCTGATCCTGGACTTCTTGCGAGGTGGCGATCTGTTCACGCGGTTATCCAAAGAGGTGAGTGGATTTCATAAATTTTGGCAATTTTCAGGGAGTTGGCGAAAACTGGTCTTCACGGGGTAGAGACGCAGAGGAAAATCAGGCTCTGCTCTTCTGGGCTCTAACAATTTTGCGATATTAAGAAACTGAAGGCCTTAATGACGTTTCCTATGATTTACCTGGACGTAGTAGAGTATGTAGTAATAAAAAAGGAGTGTAATATGCAGTTAGCACTACAGGTTTAAATTTTTGCTTGCGCAATCAATACCTATCAAATACATTGGAGGAACTGTCCAGTAGTTAATCGCGGCAAAACTGCTGTAATCCTGCTCAAACATCAATGTTATCTCTATCTTGGTTTCGTAAATGCTTTTACAACGAAAGTGACGAAAGTTGCTTGGTAATCGATACCTATGAAATGCGTGCTGGCGGAGACCAAAGGATTTCTTCCTGACTCAGGCGATTCTGCACTAAAATGAATGCGGATCCAATAAACAAACGAATATATCAATAAGCATAACTGCGAACAAATTTTTTTTTGATTTTGGAAAGCTTTTTTTTTATAAATTTTATTTGGTCTTTGTGGTTTTCTGATTGGGTCAGCTTCTTGGAATTAGAGCAGCTTTTGAGCCCCCATGACGTCACCAGCGGCGAGATTCAAGTCGAAACTCCTTGCTTACGCTTAAGTAACCGATGCGTAAAAGGTCGAATTTCCTAAATGAGTCGGCTAGGGAACTGGATTCAGCAACTAACCAAGACCTAGACGTTGCTTTTCGGCATACCATTCACTCCATAGAAGAAACACACAAAGTGCTAGCTGGCAGCGTCATTTAGCCCTCAATGAACAGCGAAAGCGCTCAATGACGTCATCAGCGCCGAGGAAGTGCCCTTGAATACCACCTAATCCCTATTGAAATGCACATGGACGTATGCACATACATATGATGCAGTCGCAATGACGTACTTTTGACGTTACCGTAGTCCTCCTTCCCCCGCCCTAACCAGATACCAATTAGCAGATTTAGACTGTCAGAGAAGGATTTTTGGGGCACGGTAGCTAACCGGTTCTGTACTTCAGGTCATGTTTACCGAGGAGGATGTGAAATTCTATCTAGCCGAATTGACACTAGCATTGGAACACCTGCACTCGCTCGGAATCGTGTACAGAGATTTAAAACCAGAGAAGTTAGTGCTTGGTTAGAGACGCAGAGGAAAGTGCAAATGTCACTTTAAAAATTTAATATTGATCGATTTTTAGTATACTGCTAGATGCCGACGGCCACATCAAGGTTACTGATTTTGGTCTCAGCAAAGAGTCAATTGATAATGAGAAGAAAACCTATAGTTTTTGTGGTGAGCTGGTTTTTCTCAGTCGATTAGGAATCGATCAATAAATCGATATGCGATATTCCCAGGAACGATCGAATATATGGCGCCGGAGGTGATCAATCGACGAGGCCACTCGTGTGCTGCTGATTTTTGGTCGCTAGGTGTTTTAATGGTGAGTGAGGTAATTACCTGAGTAGAGTGGATTACTTAGGTAAATTAAATTACTCAAATGGATCATATGTGTTACGAGGGTTTACAGGAGTTGTGAGCCTAAAAATAGAAATCAGGGGAATTCTTACGTTCTCCTTTTGGAGGAAATGCAAAATTTGGAAATATTTCTGGACTTGGATGCATCACTGAGGTTACGCAGGGTAAACGTCCATGTTACCAGTGGGTAAAATTGAGTGGCGTTCACATGTCCACCCCGGGTAATCTCAATGGTGCACGCCGCCACCGGGTAAAACTTATTAGGGCAAAACCTGGTAAGTACACATGGTGTCAGTGAAGTGTAGCGAGTCCTCCTCATTTTTTAAAATCTATTTTTTGCCTGCTATCAATTTTTTTTTTGTTTTTTTTTTTTCATGAAACAGAGTCTGGAAGTTCTTGAAGGTAGGAAAGGTACTGCTAGGTAAATCTTGTGAATTTTGAGCTCTAAAAAATTTCTAGCATTTTCTACGACTGAATTCTAGAGTTCATCCGAAAAGTTCTGGAAATAATGGCATATTTCTTTGCATCCAGAGATTCCTGACATTTTCGGGATTGCAAAAGGAAAAAAGGGGAAGTTTCTATGAATGCTTGTTACACGATACATTTTGAGTCTCATTTTCTTTTCTTCCATTTTCCTGGATTGGAACAACTTGCCACAAATACTCCTGACAAATATGTTCATATTTTTTGAATTTATATTCTTTTTTTAGTTCTTTGAATGCCATCTTTGGTCTTTCCAACAACTTTTAATTTTATTTCACCAAATTTTGCTTTGAAGAAATGGTTTTTTGTGGGAGGGGGAGGAGGCCATAAATTCATAAACATTTTTTTCCTGAGAAAGGGGAATGCCTGCAACTTTTTTTCTGGAACTCGTGGAAAATGGAATTTTCTCAGGAGACCCATGATAATTTCCCTTTGAAGTAGCTACCTCAAATTTTTGTGTGGTTTTCAGCAATTTTTCTCATGAAATTCCCCGTTCCTACGCATTTTTCGGCTCCATAGGGACAGTCGTTTTCCAGTGACAACTCATCCAGCCCACGCCATTCAATTATTCGCACTTTGGAGACCTTATTAACATAGTTTTTCCGAGTCGAATCCTCCTGCTGAGCTTTTTCTGCTCTAATGATGTCATTTTGCTCTCGTTGCGTGGTTTTTTCCTTTGCATTCACCCTAATTTGTCCGTTTTTTCCTTTTCGCGGAAATTAACTTCAATTCTTCCCCTTGGCGGCCACGCGACAGCCATTCTCCGGCCGCTTAATGAGCCCGGCGAGGCGGATGAGACCGGACGTCGGGGGAAGAAAGGGAGCGCGAGTGAGAGCCCTTCTCGTGGCGGATTCCACTTTAGTAATAACCGCGCCGCACTTTGCAGTGGGAGGAACTTGGGCACTGCTCAATCTGTGCACGATTTCATTGGGAAAACGTGCCAGCGGACGCGTAAACAACGATTTTTGAGGTTTCCCAACAGGCGAGGGAATGGGATTAATCCACTAGTCGCCCTGGGGATTAATGCCAGCTGCTGTGATGACAGAGATCGCTCGTCGGCAATCAACGTCGCTCGTGAGACATCTTTAAAGGAGCATCAGTCACTGCTATTTAGCAGATCTGCGAGGATAACTCGTCCGAGGAACAGTTATCCCGGGGGTTGTAATGGGTATTGGGTTTTTCTTCGTGCTTTGTTTGCTTGGCTATGAGTATTCGGCTCCCAGGGGATGACGTCAACGAACAAACACTGACGAATGGCTGTGGATGAGCTGTCCGGAAGACAACAAGCGTGTTGCAGTGTAGTGGGTGACTAATGGTGTACAACTGGGTGGTTGAGAGGGTCGCTCTCGTCGTCTGCGTCTCCTTTCTTTGCAGATATTTTTTTTGGCAGGAAGAGGCCTATGATATGCTCACTAATTCCATTATAATTATGTCACTTAGGGAGTGGTGGAAAGAGTGTGCGGGGGCGCTGAGGTGCAGAAGGAATCCTTCGAAAACTCTTGCAATAAACATTATGATTTTTTTAAACAAAAAATCATTCAGAAAACGAAAAAAATTTTGGAATTTCCCAAAAAAAAAAAACTGTTTCCCCTTATTCTCAAATTTTATGAGTGATTTCCGTAGGCACTACTTTCTTTGCTTCCTTCGTTGAGGAAATTGCTGATGTTCCCCCAGTTAGCCGATGATTTATAATATTTGCAGTTCGAGATGCTCACCGGTCATCTACCATTCCAAGGCCACGACCGAAAGGACACGATGACGCAGATCCTAAAGTAGGTTTCGTATCCACCGCTGCATTCATCACTTTTTATGACAGTTGTCCTACGTGACGCGAAACGCGAAGTTTGCAACTGGAACTGTGCAACTGCTGCGAAATTCGAGCTGCGTCCCCCCGGCCGAGGTGTCACACTTTCACGTGAACGCGCGCCGCTGACACAAAGTGTAGTGACTTCTAGTGCCGTTAGGCATTTCAAGGGGTTAGCTAGAGATTATAGATGCAGAGTATTTCCGTGACCTCTGCGTCTCTAACATGTATAGTCAGGCGTTGAATAAGCGCAGCATGCGGGCTGTTTCTTAGACGACGTTTCGTTTCCATGACGAGCTCCCGACAAGGTATGAATTATGTTCGCGTCGTCGCGTTGTTTTCGACCGCTTTGAGTGTTTGCAACGTTCACATGGGAAATACTTGCACATATGGGGAACAGGGAATCCTATATGAGGGCAGGGACGCAGAGGAGTTGAATGAATAACTTTTGTGAGCTCAGGGTTACCAGGGATTTACCCGTAAATTCTTTTTTTGGCATGAGGGAAAAGAAATTTGTAAAATAGAACAGGAATCCTCAGGCGAACGGTCGGAAGGACCGCAGCAAAGAGGGAGAGAGATCTCGAAGGCATAGTTAGGAAGTGAGAGACGCAGAGATAAAAAGATTCGGAAAAACCGCAGCAGAAAATTTGCCTCAGTTCGCAAAAGTGTGTCCATATCCGAAGAGAAGCACAGAAAAAATCTGCTTTTCGTTGCACGGTGCTCATGATACTGTAGGGTCAAGTGTTTACCCAGGGTAAGATTTTTCCCTATTACAGAGCCAAACTTACCATGCCGCAATTCCTTTCTCCCGAAGCTCAATCGCTGCTGCGAGCACTCTTCAAGCGAAACGCTGTAAATAGACTAGGAGCTGGTCCCGATGGAATCGATGTTCGTCCTCAATTTTTTTTTCAAAAATTTTTATCTCACATCAAGTGGATTCCATCCAGGAAATCAAACGACATCCCTTCTTTGCGTCGATCGATTTCAATCGATTATTGAACAAAGAGATCTCACCGCCGTTCAAACCTGCCGTGACGACGATCGATAGTACGCTGTACTTCGATCCGGAATTCACGAAGAGAACACCTAAGGGTGAGTGCAGCGTCATTATTGATTACTATGTGGACATTATTGATTTCATTGATCTGCACATCCCATCAAGGCTACGAGTTGAGATTTGGATTCTAGGTCGACATTGTTTATCTCTTACGCTTGTTTGCATATCATTATCTCTTCTGTGAGGGGGGGGGGTGATAAATGATAAATGAGCGAGGCTGTCTTGCATGTGACAACGGGTGAGCTCGTCTGAAACAGCGGAACGTAGACGGACAAAGCGTTCTGAGGCATGAAAACATAAATCACGTGAAAAATTTCTCGAAATTCTTTCACCATGCATTTTTTGGGATAGCGTTTTAGTAGGCTAGGGATATGTGGAAAGAAATGATCTCTCTGCAGTATAGTATAGTAAAGTAAAGTACAGTATAGTATAGTATAGTATAGTATAGTATAGTATAGTATAGTATAGTATAGTATAGTATAGTATAGTATAGGGGTAAAATGGAGTTGGGGGGTGCACTTGGTATTGGTCGATAATCTGACCTGTCCAACACGTTCTGACGTGTTTGCATTTAATGTAACTTTTGTACGTTAGGATGTCTAACAAGTAAGCGCGTTCTGAACATGTCAGCTAGCAAGTCAGAACATGTAGGACAGGCCAAGTTGTCGGCTTTTGTCAGGTGCCCCCCCAACTCCATTTTCGCCTAGTATGGTAGAGTATACATAGTACAGTATAGTATAGTATAGTATAGTATAGTATAGTATAGTATACATAGTATAGTATAGTATAGTATAGTATAGTATAGTATAGTATAGTATAGTATAGTATAGTATAGTATAGTATGCCTTAACACAGCATAGTATAGTAGTAGTATTCTAATACAGTGTAGAGTGTAGTATATTACAGTAATGCATAGTATAGTAATGTATCATGTACAGTATACAACGTAGTATACGGGACATCATATGATGTACGTGATATATAGCATGAGTAATATGTGCACGATATGTACGTAGTATCAGTAATCCATAATTATATAGGTCACGGCAATGGTAACGCAGTACTGGTAATTAGTGGTGAGAAGCCCTGGTTTTTCCTATTAGGCTGCCAGAAATAATTTTCATCATTTTTTTTCTCTGAAAAATTCCTTGCCAAATTCTCAACAAAGTACTTTCTATGGGAGCTCTGTTTCTGACACAGTACACAGTTATTTATAGTATTGAACCTGGTCGGAATGAACTTCCATTTTATGAACGATGACAAAATAGAAATTATTTTAAGGGGGTACTATTCTTAAGAGTGCCAGGTTCCTTCGCACATGTAGGCAGAAATAGAGAGTTCAAGAAATCACCATCAATTTTTCAATTTTTTTTTAGTATACTACAATTTATTAAAATACCCTGTGATAAACGAGACAATGGTATGGTATAATATTTTGATTTGAGCTCTTTTTATGGGTTCAGAAAAAGTTATCCACGGATTCATACCGCATTGGTTATTGTTGAACATGTGTTAACTGGATATAACATGCAACGGATGGAAGCCCTTCTGCAAATGTTGACCTAAAATGACATCCATGCATTGCACTCACACCTGTACTAACAAGAAATAACATGTTTTTCGAAGTGATTTCATCACAATCTCTCCTGCAATTCAATACCGACCGCGTAGTGCAAATAGAGTGCAGGAGGATGGATTACCCAGAAAAACAAGTGCATCTTGGATTTGCAGCCGAACACTCCTGTTTGGCCTCCCCGGACGTGGAAATGCTGGTAAAGACTAGAATTGTTGACAAACGGTGTGCTCTGTGCTGTAAATTCGGCTCTGATGGTCTCCACGGTGGTTGAGTGTACGTGTGTTTGAGTTGCGCTTGTCCGCGGGCTTGAACAGCACGTTTTTGAGAGTTTTTAGGGTCCGCAGCGGTTTGAGCAGGGGACGGGGGCAAAGATTCATTTTTTGTTGCATCGAATATCTCTGAGGTCCCACACAGAAATCAGCATCCGTGCGTTTCAATATACATTCATAGCGCGGGCTTGCTACGGTGGCCCGTTCTGACATGTCTTGACAAGTTTAACACGTAAGACGTTTGCCATCACGTGTTATGGCTTGTTCTGGCAGGGCCTCCCCCGTCCTAACCCGTTGAAATTCACGTGATCCATACATGTCAGGACGTGTAAACTGCTGTAATGCGTCGCGGCTCTTCTTCACATGTACAACAACCATGACATGTGAACTCTAGCTGCACTGCTCGAATTACTTCAGTAATTTCCTGTCCACTATCCACCGAGTGACGCTGATTTGTCACAGCAACGTGGCTGTTGCTTAATCACAACAGCTACGTGTTTTCCCTGAAATTCAGGTGCAGCCGCCATGGAGTGCCTTCTAAGAATAGCGTCGTTTCCCGGAAACATTGTCCCACTCAACGCTGATTCGCATTCAGGGGCATTAAGAGGACGATGGGCGCGCATCGGCTGAAAAGACGCTTTTTGCGCCTGGGAACGGGCCCATACATAGTTCGTCGCCAGACGAAGATCGATCAATGCGAGACTGGTCTTTTATATGGTGGTTGGGGAAGTACCCACAACTGGCCAGGCGGAGCGCTAAAGAATAAGCAAGATTAAATTGCAGTGAACTTTCCTCTATTTTTCTCAACTTACCCAAAGGTTAACCTTTTAACCCGATCCTCGTTCATGGTCTGCGCGCGTGAAAATTGCGCCCAGTCCTTATGCATACCATAGGGCTGCGTGACAAGACGTACGCTGCTGAGCTGTGATCGATCGATTCATGTGCGGCTGCAGCATTCAAACGTACAAGCAGCTCTGAGGAGGAATAGACAAGTTTTCTGCGCTAAGGTGGGATAGATGAATGTCATCGGAGCCGAAATAGTGTAAGGGGTGTCCAATGGAGACATCCAATGTGTCCTCTTTGAAGGGTGAACCTGGATCTAAGGTGCATTTTCGTGCGGAGCGGTCGCGTCGCGGCGTACGTCTTGACCGCCTCCAATACCATAGCATCATTGTGGCATTTACCCGATTTGAACAAGTTTGAACAAGCAAAACGCGGGTTATGACGACTTTTGCGACTCGCATGTTAAAACAAGGCAAGACGGTTCATTGCACTTGTGGAACCTGTTAGGACATGTTAGAATGGCCAGTCTGCATGGATGACGTCACATTTCTCGCAAGTAATCAAACTTGTTTAAACATGTTAGTGTTCTGCTAACGGACAGCATACAAATTGATTGGTTTTTGTGCCGCCATGTGCAAATTTCGCCTAATTTCCGGATGATGTCATAGGTGCCCACGTGCGTGCGTGTGTGCATCTCCATGTCCACGGAATTACATTATGCATGCAAGCAACGGCCACTTCCGCAATTTAGCGTGTTTATCACAAGTGGGCGAGGCGCCAATTATGCGTTTGCAGCAGAAGCGCCCGCGTTTTTTGATTTTGCGCTCGTGTCGACACGTAATCGTATACGGTAGCGCTGTCTGATGCGAATGACGAGTTGACCTTAGTGACGAGTGTACTTTGTGGCCGGCGAATAATTGCGGTACTAAAGGGTTTTAGTGGTATTTGCTCTGATTTTAATGTGATTTTATACGACGGGCTGACGAAATGGGGGAGTTTTTTTTTGGTAGAGAACGTCTGGAAGGAAATACCTTGGAAACATGACGTGGTGTCGGTGGTATGGTGGTCCTCCAAGCAGCAATGGAAATACCGGGGTCCAACTCCCGTGCCCAATTGATCTATCACAGTTGAAACAGCAGATTTTTCGAGATTTCATGAACATTTGAAAATTCTGGAGATGAGGCTGGAAAATTATTATTTTGGGGAAGAAAATCTTGAGAACGGGTTTTTTGGTTTCGAAAATCTGATTATGCAGTGACATCATTATCCTGAAGGATATACTAGGGCTTTTTTACTCGGACGTTTTTTTTCTGTATTCATTGAATTCGCTAAAAATGTAAGTACTTGAGTTGCTGAACAGAAATTTCATGTTTGCCATCTTGCTTCGGTAGAGCTGAGACTGTAAACGAATGAAACTGTGACGTCATAATTCCCAAAAATGATCTCCGTTCTTCTAAATCCGTTGTGTACGCATTTTTTTTTCCGCTGGATGATTTATCAAAGACGATGTTTTCCTGCCACGACCACGTCATTTCTGAGAAGGAAACGCGTTGTTATTGACGAGCTCCACCACTATGTTGCAAACACATGCATGGCTAAACATAATTTGCTGTTCATAATGCAATTCTACACGAAAGAACTCGAAGAACACAGTCTCATCACGTCATTTTGCTGAGAAGTGATGCGTATTGATTGCTGAGTTTTGCTGGTTTAGACTCGCCCGCTGTGCCGCCGTCCGCCGCTGCTCACGAACTGTTCCGCGGTTTTTCGTTCGTGTCCCCGGCAGTGGTGGAGGAGAAGAAGGACGAGAAGAAGGTGCGCACGATTCCGACGGCGAAGACGCATCCAATCACTGACGACTACATCCTGAAAGAGGTGAGCACCGGTGGGAGGGGCTTATTTGTTGTACTCTGCCCTAAATGTGTGACTGGGGTACAAATCGCGCTAAGAGATAACGGTTCGATCTGTGCTTGATCTGTGAATGAGTGGCAGTTGTCGCCGGCCGTGTATCCACGGACATTGTATGCTTACTGGCGCGAAGTGATTTGTGATCAACGGATATCGCAACACTGAGGATTTGTTCTTTTATCACGCGAGGGATACACGCGGTTCAGAGGGAAATTCCGGGGGGGGGGGGGGGGGGGG
>JARK01001349.1:1243070-1261880 GCA_000688135.1 Ancylostoma ceylanicum | reverse complement strand
CCCCCCCCCCCCCCCCCCCCCCACCCCCTGCAGGGGCTACCTCAAAGAGGAGCAATGCGAACGATTCTTCGGCGCATCGGAGGAGGTGGGTATTCATTTATATTATTTTACTTTATTTTATTTTATTCAGGTGGGTATTCAACGAATCTGTCATTCTCAAGAAAACTATGTGTGTCCCGAAATCCACACCGAGAGTACGAAGAATATTTGTAATTTTATGATTGAAGTGTTGTGAGAATTATGTTAATCAAGTAAAGAAAGCTCACCTTGTATAAATAATGTAGTTCAAGCCCGTCCTATTTATAGGTAGTCTGAGAAAATCACTGATATTGTGGGAATATGTGACCATACCGGCGCACTTCTCCAATGCACAACTGTAGTTCTGAAAATTTGTTAAAATGCCTAATTGTGCATGGATTGCAGCCAGAGGGCAGCAACTTGAAAAACAAACCATCATATGCGTGAAATCAAACTAACCCAACGATTTCCTGCCGCAATAGTAGATAAGAACAAGAGTTCCCGGATGATTGTTGGACAATCCAGGTCATCGGTGCAAATTGGTGCAACCTCAGTAGTAGTCCAATTTGTCGAGGAAATATTTGTAGAGGAAATATTAGCTGGTTGAAGACGGAGGAGACCCTACTCGAACTGATCATTAGTTAAGATGGTAGAAATCGCAACTGCATCATCCGTATGTTTTAGTGTGGCTACTAAGTACTTGGGCTTCCCTTTACAATTTTTACTATAAGCATTGATTATTACCACATTTCTGTACCGCATGATAGCACGCCGGACTCAGCATGGTACCGCAAATTGAAAGTATCCGGGCCAAACTGTATCTGTTGTTTCAACACGAATCATGGACGATACCAATTTTTGAGGCAGGGAAAATTCTTGGTGCTATTTAGGGTGATCTTTTCTTGCAGCGATTTAGGATACGCACCGTAAATCTCTTTCGAGAGAGCGGTCGATTCTACCGCTCACACAGAACTCTACGCCAGAAACATTGACTTCAAAGGCTTGCAGTTTTGGCGCGCGACTGCCCTTCGACACCAAGTAACCCACTCCCTCCTTCATTACCACAGTTTCTACGTTTAATCGGAGTCTCAGTTTGTAATACGAGTTTCATTCTTTTTTCGATCTAACCGATAATAAACAATACATTGCAATGACATGTTCATGCTATCGGAGTCAGACGACAACTATCTGAGCTCATGTGCTTGGACATTTAGAAGGTTTTCTCGAGATCTGTTACATTGTTTCCAAGTATATCTTCTTCGACTTTAGAGGAAAAGATGTCACAACGAGTACTTCCATGTTAGGGTAAAAAATTGTAAACGAAGCCAAGTGAAGGTCACACGGTAGGAGACAGTAATGAGATTGCTCAAACGATGGCGGACCTCCGAAGGATCGGGGAGTTCCCTCTGGATTTTTCAGTTAAACACATAATATTATAGTTCATCTGAATAACCCCAGTTATGTTCGCTAAAACATCAGGGAAGGAACAGCTTACAGAATTCGCAGACCTTGAAACACGACTCATGCATTTCTATAAATTGAACAGAACACAAAACTGCTCATAATATATGGGGAAGGCTGCAGATATGGGAAGACGATGTACGCCCGAATGATGCATAGTTTAAATGGTCACATATGTTCATGATCTTTTGAATAATTTCTAATGGATGCATCGTTGTCAAGCCCAAGATGTAATGTACAATGAACTCCAAGCGGCAGACAAGGGAGGGACCGCAGCGCCAGAGACATGGAGGAAAACCGATACGTCGTGATGTTCTGCTGCCTGGCGAGGTGCAGCAGAGAGCCAGAGCGCCCGCGCCGCGGCCGCGCCCCTTGTCTACGGCCGTTTGAAGCTTGCTGTAAGTGGGTTGCTATACTATTGTATGGACACGAAAAAGACTTCGGCTCAAACGCACTTACTGACAGAATCGAGGTGTGGAAATGAAACATTGGAGAGTGGCCATGTGAGAAATTTTCCAGTCGCTTTTATAGGAAAGAAACTGGTTAATCATAGCTGAGCACGTTTTCCATTTGGTTCCAAATGGCCAATTATCAAGGCTTTAATTTTGGGATTTCCTACTACCACTCTCGAGCAATAAAAAAATCCCATTGAAGAGTGAACTAATTGCAACTGTGGTACTCAGCTTTGACACACTGCTACAGTAACCACGGTAATTGTTCGACAGAAAACGGAAAAAACGCGAATCCGCGTTTTTTTCGTTTTTTCTCCATAACTCGGTTCATTTTGCTCCTTATCGGATGTTCTGCCCACCATTCGATTTGTGGGAACGAGATCTTCAAGAAGAGCTCAACAGCGCTCTCGAATTTTCACTACAGAAGCTTCTACTTCCCAAATCACCTGCGGGTACAAATTAGCGAGGGAGACTCCGAGATAATTGTAACCTAAGGATATTTACGACTTGACCTGCAGATTATGCCAGAAACGTAAAGAATCGCTTAAATTTTCGTAATCTATAGCTCAGAGCGAGCATTTTGGTATCTCATTCAGTTACATTTCAGGTGCTTTCAAATTTTGAGGTTTCAAACTTTGGAAATATTTCACAAGTTGTTGATTTTTCCATTGAATCGTGACTTTCACAGTTAATGAGACCTGCCATGAAATTCTGAATACATCACTCTATTTGTTTTGATATGATCCATCGAATGAGTTGTCCATTGTCAATGAATTGTCGAAATCTCAATTTCGATGAAACTGATGTTCGAATTTTCTGCCCCAAACTCATTTTCAGCTGTTTTGAAGAGAGAGTGATTCGTGAGGATTCTGAGTTTTTTTTAAACAATAACTCCCTTGTCATTCATTCCCATTCATTTTTCATTCCGCGCTCTAGACACATCCCTGGTAGGCTACAATTGCGGCCTCGCTATCGCTCGATCGAGGATCGCTGGCCCTGATGTGCCCTCCGGTACTTCTGCACTTGTTGGGCACGTCTGCATTTGAAAAAGGCGAAGGAATTTTTGAGAAATGGAAGCATTATAGAGAATTGAACAGATTTTATTTTGTCGAGGAAATATTGTTTGAAATCCGATTTTCAGAATTTTTCGAACTCACTTTTATTTTTCCAGCAACAAACTCGAACAACTCTGAAAATCGGATTCCGTGCCAAAAATCTCACGAGTGAAAGCTTTTCGAAGTAATTCTCACCTTTATTGCTGAAATATTGCTTAGATTAAGATTTTTGAAATCCAGTTTCTATTCGTGAGTTTTTCTAACAACAAACTCGAAAAGCTCCGGGAGTCGGATTTCACACCATATTACCACGAGGTAAAACCTTCTAAGTTTTCTATCACATTTCCATTTCTAAGTATTCCTTTCGCCTTTTCAAATGGAATTTTGCACCCGAGAGGTGCAAAATTACCACAGGGCGTATGGGGCTCAGCGATACGTCGATCGAGCGATAGCCAGGCCGCGATTGTAGCCTACCAGGGATGTGGGTAGAGCGCGGCGTGAGAATATGAATGGAAATGAATTAGAAGGAGATTATTGTTTGAAAAAAAAACTCAAAATCCTCACGAATCGCTTTTTCTTTGGAACGGTTGTGAAAATGTGAAAATCATTTCTGAAATTCATGAAGTCGTAAGCCTGACTCATAGAATATTCTGGGATACTCGTGTGGGGTACCGTTCTTTTCAGAACCATTCTCAAGTCCGAAAAATGAACGTATTGTGCGGTGTTACAACTTTTTCTCTACAAAGAGGTAGCATTAATGGGCTGCACTTCCAGAAAACCACCTGCGGGTACAATTAGATCATATTAGATCGGTGCAACGAGTCTTGCTTAATGCTGTATGCTGTTGTATCATCAGATGATTAGGAAGCGCTTTTTCCTTTTTAAATACTTCCGTTTCATCTCTTTCAAATCCAGAAAAAATTTCGAAGGAGAAATAAAAGTGAGTTCGAAAAATTCTGAAAATCGGATTTCAAACAATATTTCCTCGACAAAATAAAATCTGTTCAATTCTCTATAATGCTTCCATTTCTCAAAAATTCCTTCGCCTTTTTCAAATGCAGACGTGCCCAACAAGTGCAGAAGTACCGGAGGGCACATCAGGGCCAGCGATCCTCGATCGAGCGATAGCGAGGCCGCAATTGTAGCCTACCAGGGATGTGTCTAGAGCGCGGAATGAAAAATGAATGGGAATGAATGACAAGGGAGTTATTGTTTAAAAAAACTCAGAATCCTCACGAATCACTCTCTCTTCAAAACAGCTGAAAATGAGTTTGGGGCAGAAAATTCGAACATCAGTTTCATCGAAATTGAGATTTCGACAATTCATTGACAATGGACAACTCATTCGATGGATCATATCAAAACAAATAGAGTGATGTATTCAGAATTTCATGGCAGGTCTCATTAACTGTGAAAGTCACGATTCAATGGAAAAATCAACAACTTGTGAAATATTTCCAAAGTTTGAAACCTCAAAATTTGAAAGCACCTGAAATGTAACTGAATGAGATACCAAAATGCTCGCTCTGAGCTATAGATTACGAAAATTTAAGCGATTCTTTACGTTTCTGGCATAATCTGCAGGTCAAGTCGTAAATATCCTTAGGTTACAATTATCTCGGAGTCTCCCTCGCTAATTTGTACCCGCAGGTGATTTGGGAAGTAGAAGCTTCTGTAGTGAAAATTCGAGAGCGCTGTTGAGCTCTTCTTGAAGATCTCGTTCCCACAAATCGAATGGTGGGCAGAACATCCGATAAGGAGCAAAATGAACCGAGTTATGGAGAAAAAACGAAAAAAAAACGCGGATTCGCGTTTTTTCCGTTTTCTGTCGAACAATTACCGTGGTTACTGTATTCTCACGGTCTCGCTGCGAAAAAAAAAACCTGCACTATGAGACTTATTGAGCGTGCGAATAAATACTCATGCATTTCCTGTATCATCTGGCTTCACGAATAAGCGGGGTTACCTGTTCGTTTATCCCTAATCCGCAATGCTCTTGTGTTCGCTCTTCATCCGAGCTTTGAATCCAGATAATGGAACAGCTTACACTATAGTAACTGCGGTAAATTGTGCTGCAGACACAAAAGTAACTGAGAATTTTTGTGAAGTGTGCGTCATAAGGAAGCATCCCATAACAAATAATGAACCGCTCAATGGAGAAAGGGCAAAAAGTTTTACGAGTCGCTGGTTCCTGAATTCTGTCGAACCGTTACTGTGGCTATCACAGGGTGGGCCATAAGTTAGTGCAGCACTGTTCATGGGATTGTTTTTCCGTTTTGGTGCATTTTTATTCAACATGTACAGTTTCTGAATCAGATCCACTCCCTAGCCGATGTCCTGTCTTGCAGAGAAAAAAATTCTCGTACATCAATTTTAAGAAAGAAGCCGTCGTTTTTCGTTCCCGAATTCCTGGTTATTCAGTTTCCTGAGAGCTGTGAAAAAAATTCGAGCAGATTTCGCTTATTTTTCGTTGAAATATGTCCCAATTTCGCCTGAAAAATACGCTTGAATAACTGGAGAATGGGCGAAATCTACGCGAATTTACGCGAATTTTGCCTGGAAAACAGGCGAAATCTGGTGGAAAGGGGGCGCAGAGGTTTGGACTGTTCGATGTCCTACTGGGCACCCACCTTAGAGTAAACATCGCGTTGCGGGGACGCGCGCGAGCGGGTCCATTCCAGCCGTTCGAGTCCCTGGGTGAGGGGCTACGTGTGAGCGGCTCGCGGGTGGCCTTTGTACTACACCAACTTTTGCTGGGTTACGATCCCCTTACACCCGCTGGGGCATCGACGGGCAGCAGCGCAATGGCGGGCCCGCGCGCGGCCTCGTCTCCGCGGACCTGCGCCTGGCACCGAGTCCGGGGCCTATGCGCGGCTTCGCTTTCGCGGGACGGCTGACATCAGGATTCAAGCGCTTTGGTTCACCCGCTACCCCGCACTCTATATCGGAGACCTCGTGCCGAACATCCAGTTGACTTGTTCCGTACATTACGATGGTGAATATTCCGCAATTCAACATGAAATAATTTTATTTTCAAAAAAGCGTGCCGATTTTTTTCGTAGATATAATAAAAGAAATTCGCGGATTTTTTTCAGGCATAATCCATCTTTCAAGGCGAAAGAGCAATGGCAATAATTAATGTAAAATCAATTACTAGAAAAATAGACGAACAATGCACGAAATCTGCTCGAATTCACATGAAGAGCAAATTCTAGCAGATTTCGATCTTTTTACGTGTGATTCCCAGTGAAATATACTGGAGTTTATGCGAAATGCAAATTCGAACAGGTTCAAATTCCAGTAGAATCTCTTGGAATCGAGAAAAATTGCCAAATCCGAGCAGATTTATATAATTTATTTATATTTCACGTGTATTTGTTTCGGGAATGAATAAACGAAAAATAAGCGGAATCTGGTTGAATGTTTCCACATGAGTGAATCTCCTGCAGCACTACATAATCTGGATCCACTGGATAATAGTACCCTTTCAGGATTCAATGGTAAATCATTGGCTAAACTGGCAGCATGATTTTTTCAAACGTAGTTGGATTGATCACCAAAGTTTCCACTAAAACATCATGTTACTGGGTACGTAGGTGCCTGCATGTGGACAACTACATAGTAAATACTGTTGCAGCGTAATTATCTTTAGATCTCGCTGAATATTTATTTGATTGTTTTTTGGCATATGATTTGCTAAGTGAGTACTTTCTGAGTAAAGTCTGAGAAACTGTTACCTCTTGTTGATTTCGCCCTCATGGATCAGTTGGCATAGTACGCTTTGAAAAGTTTCCGGAGTGACAGTGAGAACAGGACAAACCGAGTGCAATCCATGTTTTGATTCTTATCCCTTTCATGTTCATTTAACCGTTCATTTTCTACCTAAAGTAGAGTATTTCGAAACAATCAAAATGACCGGATGAAGCCAGGGTTAACACATTGCTCGATTAGGATTTCTTCCTACCCATAAGCTTCAAAGAAAACATATGCTAGAGGAAACCAAGGCAGAAGAATCATTTATTTAACTGGAATCTCGGGTTCTATTATTACGCCTTTTTTTCTTGGCAGTAACACTCCTTTGAGTGGGCACGCTGACTCAGAGAAACATCTTTTTTTTTGTTAAGGCCGCACGTTTAACACTGAATCACGCATAGAGGCTTTAAAACATGGTCCATTATTCAACTGTGATGCGTAGATTCCCCATTAATTCCTTGGAATACCGAAAAACAGATATCGTCACCATTCTTTGTGAAATATTGGGTTGATTCATAAGTTCAGTCC
Source organism: Ancylostoma ceylanicum (assembly GCA_000688135.1). Classification (NCBI taxonomy): domain Eukaryota; kingdom Metazoa; phylum Nematoda; class Chromadorea; order Rhabditida; family Ancylostomatidae; genus Ancylostoma; species Ancylostoma ceylanicum. The sequence goes on along the minus strand of JARK01001349.1, from coordinate 1,254,613 downwards.
CTATGAAAAACGGTGCTTGAAAATTAAATAACATCGCTGGAACGCAGTATCAGGCAATGATATATTGATCGATATTGTCCATAAGCTTGCCCTAACTTCTGAGAAAGTCCGTGTCATCATGGCTTCAGAAAGAGCCCAGCTCTGGCTGAAGATGTTCCAACATTGGTGTTTCCCAGTAATAAGTACAAATGGAGTTTTATCCACGAGAACGATCTTTCAATAAGGTTAATAAGCGGCATTCTGATTGGACTAGGCTTTGGTAGTAATCTGCATAGGACATTACATCCCAGTGGTTCCTCCTCGTATTTATCTTTACTCTCACCAAAACAGTGCCCGTCCACTGTTTGCGCAGGCATTTCTGAAGAGGTGTGATCGGAATTTCAGTTTCCGCTGAAGTTACTCCCTGAACATTACTCTATCAGATCATTATCTGGTTACTTGACTAGAGCACCTCCTCCCTGAAAAAGTCGTTGCTGATCATGACTATATGGAACCAGCATTGTTGGTATTCTTCTGGTTGTATCCAGCCTCCTTCTAAAGCTACGGAACCATTCAGCTACCTAGCACATAGTGCAAGATCAGCTACATAACTGGCAACTATATTAACGTGTGAAGATACATTGTGGTGAAGTTATTTGAATTTGAGACGAAAACCGCTGATATGGACAGAACTTATGAGTCAACCTAATACAAAGGGATTCCCTTCAGCTGTTAGCCAAGATGGTTGTTGATCTTTATTGAGGCTAACGTTTCGGCGATCTCACCTTCGTCAGAGCCTGGAAAGTCAAAGACATAAGTGATTTACCCCCTCAAACGCCCTATCCTTCTATAGGACATCTTTCATCCAGCCGGTAAATTCAAAAACAGTACCAGAAACGCAGATAATGAGTGCTACGATGACAGAACAGCGGACTACCAGTACCTAATGGTCCGATGCTCTGTCACCGTAGCAAGCTACTTAACCTGTTGTTTTCATTACATTTTCTGGGACATTGCGCTAGATCTATTTTTCAACAGGAATCGAATCCTTCGAAATCATTGGGTGACTTTTATGCAAGGATGCGTACATGTTCTGAATTGAGCAAATGCAGTACTCATTTTAGAAAACATCCCTTCAAATCCATTTGGGTAGGTAAAATAAAACTTGGAATGGGATTCATGAACGCAAATACAAGCGAAACCAGGTTAGCAAATCAATTTTTCCATCCTGTATCTCTCAACATCACGTACTCTATGGGATAACCAATCAAGCTAGCCATCATTTCTTTGCATGATTAGCGTTTCATGAATCCCAGCCTTGATCGCTCATTACAGAAACGCTAGGCCACCCGATTCGATGCGTTCTGCCCCTTCTGTCAAAACCTTGTCAACGATTTCATTCATTTTTCCTATGTGGTAACCTCTTTGCACTTTGCACATTGCTTATTGTTTGCTCGCGTCCAGCTACGCTTAGTTCGCAGAATCCAAAAGCAAAGGGGGGGGGGGGAATAGAGATCCTCGAAAATCAGCACCCTGATGGTGTTTGGTCTAGTTGCGTGTTTTTCTTCCAACTGAAGAGAATTAATGAACACCTAAATTTTACAGTTTTCTGCAACTGAACTCAGTAGAAGTTGTCTGATTTGACCCACTTGTCACAAGCTGAGCCTGTCTCAGATCGATTTGAGATTTACAGTAAATCCATGTGCAAACCTCATCTACAGAATCGCCTTGTAATTTTCGGAGAAGAACAGTTCGTGTTGGCCATTCCGGAAACTTTTCTAGCCACCTTCTTGAAATACTGATACAGGACGAAGTGAACCTAGTTGGAAAGAAACAACCTTACAAAAAGTCCCACTTTGTTCGGTGTCTGCCGTATAGATTGTGGTTGCTATAGCGTAAGCTAATTAATTATCCAGATTTATAGTCTCGATGAAGAACCTACGCGAGAACATTCCGGTTTCTAGCTAAGCGAACAATCGAACCCACTCATTCGTGTCACCTACCAGATGATGTTCTCAATAACCTGTTTGAAAATTTATTTGCAAACTTAGTAAGTTTCATAGTGCATGCTTTCTGTTTACAACTAACGCTGAAAAAGCAGCAATCTACCAAGACATACCTCTGAGGCGACCGCTATACTCCTCGAGGAGTATAGCGGTTTCGGTCGCCGCTGTCGTCGACAACAGCGACCGACAGTCGCTGCTGTCGTCGACACGCCGTCGTCAATCCCGATCGACGACAGCGGTAACAAAGGTTTTTCATTTTTGAGTGCTTTTATTTACTTATTTTGTTGTTCTAGTATCGTGATTAAATTTAATTGCCTGTGTTTTCGTGTTTGGCGCCTTTTCCTCTAGGATTGTCTCTACTTTTTGCGCACCTGTCGTTCAATTTTCTTCCAGGTTTCCATAACTGCCATGTTTTCTATTTTAGATCTCGCCTTGATTCCAACACCGTAGAAAGGGAAACACCGCCGACATTAAGCAAGAGTGGGATTTTCTCTCAAAGCAAGAGCACTTCCACTATGGAACTGCAAAAGCGAAAAAAATGTTCCGCTAAGACATGTCCGGAGAGGTTATTTGAGATGCTGAACACGACTATAGCATTCATTTGCGCAATTTCTGAACCAAGTTTTCGTGTCGTAATCCCATTTTTATATAGTTATTGTGCCATTTTTGTATAGTTACTGTGCGGTACCTAATGGAACCTCCTAGATTTTTTTCCCAGAGGATCTAGTTAATATGTTGATCACAACTTCCATACTCGTTTTGCATTGTAAGCCCGTTCTTGTAGGATTGCCTACGGTAGAACTACTGCAGGAATTTGATAGGAAGCGTTGATTGCGGCAAGAAAACAAGAGTGGTATATAAAACGAAGTTGTTCCATTTTCTACCATTTTCTAAAATAGGACTACGGAACCTAAGGAGATTTTGGGAGGCGTCGTATATACGGTATACCTGCCATAACCCGATGAAAATGGGAGTTTTGGCACAGAATATATGTACATGATATTCGTGTTCAGCATCAAATAATTCCTCCTGGCATTTTTTAACAGAACATTTTTTTATGTTCCGATGTTTAAAAGTAGAAGTGCTTCTGCTTGTTCAAGAAAATCTCACTTTTACGAAGGACATTGCGGGAAATGTTTAGAGAAGTGAACGTCAAACACTGTGCTACTCAACTTTGGATCTCCAACGGAGTTGAAGCAGTGATTGGGAAAGATTGCGATCTGCCGCTCAAACCACTGAGCCTTCCGGAATGCCTTTTTTAGGGTTTCTTGGATAACTGCAGATGGACAGGATACTATCATGTCTTGTAATAGAGCGCTTACTCTGTATGTATGGTTGAAACGAAATAAAATGTTATGAACTGGGCCCATCTTTGCGTGGTTGCCTCGCTGACTCCTAACAACAATGGGAAAATCCAGAACTCTAATCTCAGCAGCGCGCAATACACCGTCCTTGGGATTCTCTCAACCTCACCTCCCCTTCTCCGTTCTGCTCCTCTCATTTGTTTCTGAGCCCACCGCACCCTCTCCTCTTACAGGGAATGTCAGTCTCGATTGCCACTCCGCGGCAGCAACATTCACGCGGTACGGGCGAGCGCTGTGGATGTTGTGTGTTGCCTCGCTCGCACCGCGTGAATGTTGCCGCCGCAAGAATGGCAATCGTGGTTGACGTTCCCTCTATATTGTCGGACTCATCACTTGACTTATCACTTAATCAATCACAATAAACAAAAAAAATTAGGAATCATTTCGTGTAGGCATTCTAGGTTGAATCGGTTACATAGAATTAGGATTGGTCAAGCGAAAGATGTCCTGAGCAGCGCGATTAATCCGCATTGGTCAATCCAGTTTCACATGATAGGAAACAATAAAAAGGAGGTGTAACGTATTACAGCAAAAATCTAGCACGGCCATCAGTCTGTTATGATGAATAGGAGACAAAAACATGTAAGCGAAGCGAGTATTAAGGAAAGTCTGGAAGTCCGGCGTTAGACGGGTGGCTGGTACCTGCAAAAGAAGGTGAACAGACGGGAAATTTCATACCCTGATCGCCAGAACGGCGAACAACCGCTCTATCCACAGTGCAGATGTGCACGCAGATTGACACTAGAGAATCTAAGCTGTCCAGTCTGCTACAGCCTGAAAAGGCGCATAACATCCCCTTGCACGAAATGGGCTCAATGTCCGCGGCCAGCTCCAAAATACGACCAAAAATTATGTAGTTGTGTGGGTGGACCAACCGATAGAATTTCATGGTTTCTGAATAAAATTGTGAGTCCGCTCATCACGATGGTACCACATCATCTTTCCTACACCTGCGAGTTTATCGATCAATTACGAAACTTAAATTTTGAACAGAATAGCGTAATCGAGTCTTTCAACGTCATATCTCTCCACACTAATGTTCAAAACAGCGAAGCTCTCCAGGCGTTGTACGAAGTGTTAGATAAACATGTTGGTATCCTAAATACTTACTGGCTTACTAAATCACGCATCATGACCTTAGTAAGAGAATGTTTGAAATGTAACATCTTCAAATAGTCGGGCACCTACTTTTCACAAACACGGGATCTCGCCGTGAGTCAAAGGCTAACACCACTTCTCGCTATCTGCTTCATGAGTAGAATAGAAGAACCTGTGCTAGCCCGCATGCCACAGATGTACTGCCGCTGTATAGATGACTGATGCATAATGACCTCAACACAGTCCGAAATGGACGAGTGTTTCACAGTTCTCAACAAACAGTCCCAGTACATCAAATTTGCACAAGAAACACCGGAAGTCGGTTGGCCACCTTGCCTCAACACAAAAGTGATGTTGCCCAACGACATCTTCAAGATGAAATGGTATCTCAAGGAGAGCTCCAAGAATATCCTTGTCAATGCCAAATCTGCACATCCAATAGCTATAAAGCGTGCCATTATCCAAAACATGTTCAAAACGGCTACTATGGTGTGTATGGCTACCGTGAGCGCTACAAATCACGAAAAATAGCTTCCCAGATAGCCAGCAGCAACGGCTATTCGGTATCACAACATTCATGTAAACACCATTTTGTGAACCCAAGTCACAATCTGAGCAAAAATAAGCTATCCCTTTGCCTGTTCTCCGTTTCAGACAAAGTTAGTGCGGTTATTCAAAAATGCATTCCCAAGCCGAACTGCAGAATCATGTAGTCTCGGTAAGTATACCTAACGAAAACATTAGAAAGCAGCTGGTCCGGAATCGGCTCTGCGATTGACAACGCTTATCAGAGCACTGCGTAGTATGTCCACACGGAAGGGAAGGTGATTGTGCAATGATTGAGGTAATATGTCCAATAGAATGTTTATCTTTATATTGTAACGCGCGGTATATAGGGGAAACTGGCAGAGCGCTCCATGTACGCATTAAGGAGCATTTAGCGAGTAAGGGGCGAGGAAGTCTAATAACATCGCTTGGCAGACACAGGTACGAAGCGCATTGTGGAAATGACTTCAGCGTACACCATCTCGGCATGTGAAGCTGAGATGTCGGCGAGAAAAGCGCTCGAAGCGTTCTGGATTACTGTAAGGAATCCAGAGATGAACAACAAGAACGAGTGTTTGTCAATAACCAGTGACTTCTTGCCCTTCGTATCGTTATTTGAGCTATAGGCTGTAGATACCATCAAACGCAGACAGCGTGGCATTTCTCGCTTGCCCGCAACGATAGTCACGGTTGGTGCGGACTAATCCGGAATAACGGTGGATTTAGAGTGGGTCCAGAAAAGTCCAGAAAACTCACCACAAAGTCTAAGCCTTTCAGTGGATGAAGCACCGACATGGTTCATCGTATGCCCTCTCAAGTCACTGTATAGGGCAATATGCAATCAACGTTTCCGCGATGCTCACAAGGGAAGTGCAAGAGACCAGACCATGGTCCGTTTCCAGGTAAACATGCATATGATATTGATAAAGCGAAGATAAGCAGCGGCAAAACCAATAGGCATGGGTAAATAAAGGTATTGAAATGTATCTTATTCTTCGGCACTTTTGTTTTCCCCATTGTATAATTTCCTCCCTCTGCATACCAGCATAGCCTATGGATAAAGGTGTCCGGAAAGGGTCTCGTGACTACATCGGGATTAAAACTTCCTAAATTTACCTGAGATGAGAGAAACCGAAGAGGACTTTTTAGAGGAAAAGGTATCAAAATCACGTCAGCAAGTAGATTAACCTAAGAAGCAGATTCGGTCGATCTTAGCCGGCTAGCAAATCCTTAATCCGAACCCTCCCACAAAGAAAAAATTAATAAAGTAGACTCGCAAGAAATCGCTGTCATCGCGAATCGCGGCAAAACTGCGCCTAGTGTGTATGACAGTGGTTTTTTTAGAGTTCGGTTAACCCAGAGGTGCCGTGGCACAGATCTTCATCCTAAGAAGGTAATGTTGACAGATTGGTGGTGTTGTGAGAGTTTTATCCACTTTAGCTTCCTGCAACCTGATCAGTCCGTTAAAGCAGAGTCCTATTGTTGTTACTTGGACCTAATGTACGAAAAGTTGCGACAAATTTGGCAGGCAGTAGTAAACAGAAGTAGGCCTGAACGCTAGAACTTTTTCTGAGCTCTCAATGCAAACCTGCGACAGCAGGTGTTCCCTGATCTGGAGCATGTCGAAATCGCTTTCCAAAATTTCTCAAATTCTCTTGATCTCAGTTTCTATTGTAAAGGCATAAACTCTTTGCAGAATCGCTGGCAGAAATGTGTGGAGTCTGAAGGATTTTACTTCGACTAATAAAGTTGTGTTTGAGCCGAGCTACAACATTTTGAATTGGTGTGTCCGTTTCGGCAATTAATTTCATACCAACCTAATACTATTAGGAATAAGAATCGTAGGTGGTATTCTTTATGGTGACTCCAATCAAGATTTCTATTTGAAATTTACCCTCCATCGCAAGTATAATTGCAGGAGAGAGAAAATGGAATTGTGAAGAAAAACAAGGATAAAATTCTAAGCATGCTTAAAACACGCTCCACATTTTTTTCAGATCGGGAAAGTGAAAATTTAACGGCTCTAATTTAATGGCTATGATGTGTCCAGCAATCTCTTCGAAAGTATAACCTTTACAGTGGTAAAATTAAAAACAGCACTCACGCGCAGAAACGAGATCGATTTTTTTCATGAACTTCTATTCTTGTGGGTACATTTGTGCCCATAACAGAGAAGAAATCATTCAGAAGGGCAAAGTTTCCGAGAAATACTAATTGTAAGTTGTACATTGTCAGGATGAGTCCACGCGGACGCAGATTTGTGTGGACACGGCGGTGCGGTGGATCACGTTATGGGAATATCCTGGTCGATGCCTTCTTATCAGCTGATAACTACAGCCATCGCCCGCTGCGCGCGATCAGAGAGAATGGGGTGGGTTGAGCAGGGTGAGCGCCTTTGTACATGCGTTCGAGCTCTATTGCAATAGCGAGTAACTGAAAGAATTGGAGTGATTCCTTTCGCAGTTGCACCTCATTTGATGGCAGCTTTAAAATTAGCGGAAACGCAGGGAAACATTTTTGTACGTGAGGGCTGCCTTTAAGAAAATGTCTTCTTTCAATCAGTACAACAGTGCTAGACGGCTATACATATGATTATGGAGAAAACCGAGATTATCATAAACAATAACCCATCTTTGCAAAGTTTTATAACATATAGGGCTAGTAAACCAGCTGGCAAGAGTATCCACAGGGCAGACGCGACTTGTGATGCAATACTGTGCGCGCAGGTTAGGGTTATTAACCAGCCAACGTCCCCTCAGTGATCACATCCTAGATCTCCATACTTTTGTAAAAACAATAATTTCGCATATATTTTCAGACGATTTCCCAACTAGTAAGAATATATCACACATATAGTATGTTGTACATAATTATTGAAACACCTATGGTGTATAAAAGTTTAGTGGGTGTTGAAAATGGAAATATCCGAATATTTCGAAAATATTCCAAATTTTGAGTAATACTAAAGTCATTTAGTTTTTTTTTGTACAAATCTGGATATTTCAAATAATTCACGCGACTCTTCAAGATATCTGATTTTTCGGATTTTCTGGAAGACACACTTTTATACACGGTAATGGACAAATTAATCAAATTTGAGGTTTTATCCAACCTTTAGCAACCTTTTAATATCGTAAATTTATGGCAATTTAGTTGAGATAGGACGTACTTCGACTTCCCAACCATTCTGTGACGATCCTTCCTCCTTCATTAGTGTTCCTCACAAGAACTCCGGTCAACATTCTGTTAGCAATATTTGATGCAATTGACTTATTCTTCTCCTTCCATTTTTTCTTTCTCAACAAATGTTTGAAAGTGGTTTGAAATTTCGTTTGAAATAACTGGTAACTTTGCAGCAGTCTTCTTCCTTCTTTGGTGGATGGATTCGATCGGATTGGATCGCCTCAGCTCATTTTCAAATGTATGCATGTTCACTGTAATAATTCCATCCACATTTCTCAATTTTATGTACTTCATTCAAGGTTGTCAGTTTTGCAAGCCGCTCTCCGTCAATTTAGCAGTTTGTGACTGACTTTTACCTCAGAACTGACTTTTACTTATTACGAAAACTAGTTGAGTCTTATGAATTAACTTCATTTCAGAGGTCTCACTACCCAAGAAAAACGAAATTTTGAATGAAAACTGCAAGGCGGAGAACAATGCCAAGTTTCCTTAGCAATTATATACAAGTAGCTGCCGATTGATTAGAAATAGTGCATTTTCACTAGCAATTTTCTGATTGCTAAATGCCTAACCAACCGCTAGCCGTACCTTCGGACGTTAGGTGTGTGTGTGTGTGTGTATGTGTGTATGTGTGTATGTGTGTATGTGTGTATGTGTGTATGTGTGTATGTGTGTNAGACTGTAACTGGACCGTCTACAATCCGCTACGTTTGACGGGAAGGGTACTTGGTGGCCGCGGCCATTCATGATGCGATGTGTACAATCTTGTATAGGCCCCAGGCTATGCCTTGTAGCTGCTTTAGTGTCCTCAAAATATTAGGCCTCCTAGAGGAAACAAGGGTCATATTATTGTGCTGGGGATGCTGCCTGCCGCCTTACCCTGATTTAAGCTCGCATATGAGGTCAGTGGCTGGCTCACTCATCGCTCGAAATCTGTCCCAACTTTTGCAAAATCTAAAGCTGTGTTTGTACTTTTCGCGAAGCGACAAAGTTGCGGCGATGACATGTGCAACGCAGCAGGTGAAGCTGTGTCTATACTTCGTTGCGACTCGACCGACTCGTGGAGCAAACTTTCCAAAAGCGCTGGCTCCCAAATGGATGCATACACAAGTTGTAGGCACGCAGTCGTACATAGTTGGCGTTAATTTTTTCAGAATTTTCAACCAATGCTGAGAGTGACCGATTTTGGAGTCTTGCCAAGCCTTGACACACCTCGAGCAACTCCCCAACACCACCGCAAGCAGTTGCTGTGCTCTAGCTTCTTCCGTAAAGAGCTGGAGAATAGTTCTATGCTAACGGGCAGAATTAATAAATCAGGAGTAGCTCGGATCAGCGACGCCAAGGGAGCCACTGCTTTTGAACCTCAAACTGCCGCTCCATGGAAACTGGGCAATTATAAATTTCTGACAAAATTTGAGTCAATCCTTATCGGTGCTTGTATTGAGCGAAATCAAACGGAATCATCAGCCACAGCAACATAAGGATACCAAGAAAGGAAGTCACTGAGATCTTTCCAAGTGAAATTGATGGATTGCAAGAAGTGTGAGGGTTCTCCAGTATTCATGTTTCTGAACGATCATGCGTTTGCCCGTACGTGACCCATCGGGTCATGAGTAGGAATTGTTTCCCATGGTCAAGAGTAAAGCGCTTGATTTTCATAGAAAAATTGCCTTACTGTTCATGGTCTACTACTTTTGACTGAGAAAACCCCTCATTTGTCCATAGAATTGGCCAGATCATGTTATGTCGGGACCATGCATGGATGACAAAGTAAAGTTCGAAATACGACAGAAAAAGTTATATGCAACGGCAAACGTTTATTCAAGTAATTATTCAGATCGCCTATAAACACATACGATTGTGTGCTTTTGTTCTGTTTTCTCAAAGTTGCAACCGAACCTTGCAACTTTGCCCATCTGAAAAGGAAAGCATTTGTTTTGCGACAGAAATGCCATTATTTAGCGCTGCAAAATTAGAGAAAGCCAAGCTCTTACCGCCCGCAGCTTGAGCTTCCAATATTGAACAACGTCATTGGAGGAAGGGACTCCGCCGCTGAAAATGAAATTTTACACAAACAAACTCGGATAATAGAAGAACTTGTTTAATGTTTTACCTTACGTATCTCGTGACGAAAAATTTACCCAATACTCCGTCTTTCTCTGGCTTTGGCATAAGTTTATGAGCCATCTTCTCCAGTTTACATGAGTATTTCTATAAACTGAGATTATTTCGCATATCAATTCCCACTTTAAGAGTGGGGGGGGGTTGGAGATTTTTCCCAGAAGCTCGTCATATGGAAGCAAGAGTACGCGTTTTTCCAGGTCTTGTTAGAATACTCGTATAATTACAGCCTAACAGTAAAGTAAAACTTGCCGGACGCTCTTGTCTGAGATCATTAAAAGCTTCCATGATATCTTCGGCCATTCCCAGGTGCAAAGGTGTTTCAGTATCCTTCCAATCCTCACATTTAGGAGGAACCGACTGTCCTCCGGCAGAATAAATGATTGAGATAAGACAGAAGACCTGAAGGTAGCATAAGTAAAACAGTGGGAAAAAATTTCCTTGTGTTTAATCACTTTTGAGTACTAGCTCGTTGACCGATGATAGAGATTATGTTTGCTAATGATATACAATTCTCTATTTTCACATGTGATGTAATTACCGACGTATAGACCCCTTCAACACGTTGCGGAAGATCAATCATATTCCGCTCTAGTTTAACTGGGCAGGAAAGGAGAGGCTTCTTGGATTGCTGAACCCACTGAAGTCCTCTAGTATGTGGATGCTTTGAAGAAAGATGTTATAGGAAATTTTAGCTCAAAAATGCTGGTTCATTAACGCGAATAAGAGTGGTGTGGCATATCATGAGGATATCTTAGGAAGCACAATGAAAGCTCAAAAATTTCCTATACAACAGGATAAGTTGTGATTATTGTGGATGTAAGAAACTCACGCAGACAGTTAGTCCAGTAAGAGATGACATAGCGTAAAACACTTGCTGATAAGTTTGCTTCTCGGGCTTGTTTTATACGTTGTGGAAACGTGCTCATTAGTAAGACAATGCCAGACTAATTAGAGAGGTGTTCACATAATCGATTTTTTCGAACAAAAATTCAACCCGGGGATTTTCCAGTGTTGAACTCGATCACAAGGTTTGAACAGGCAATCAACAACAGCTTCTTTCGAACTTTTGTTTACCAGTTTTCAGCAAGTGACCAATACATCCATACTGGAATTTTCGAAACTTTTAGCAAAAACAGTGCCATACTGATCTACAAGTAAAGAGTGCTGGAAGCACAGGTGTGATAGTCCGAGCCACGGCTCAGACCCCCTCACTTTGGGAGGGGGGACAATTGACCCCCCCCCC
>JARK01001349.1:1231941-1242753 GCA_000688135.1 Ancylostoma ceylanicum | reverse complement strand
GGGGGAGTCGGGTCCGCCGTTGTGATAAGGGTACGCCGGCGTCCAAAGTGGGGGGAGTCGGGTCCGCCGTTGTGATAAAGTGTACGCCGGCGTCCAAAGTGGGGGGAGTCGGATCCGCCGTTGTGATAAGGGTACGCCGGCGTCCAAAGTGGGGGAAGTCGGGTCCGCCGTTGTGATAAGGGTACGCCGCGGCTCAAAGTGGGGGGAGTCGGGTCCGCCGTATGTGATAAGGGTACGCTGGCGTCCAAAGTGGGGGGGGAGACGGGTCCACCGTTGTGATAAGGGTACGCCGGCGTCCAAAGTGGGGGGAAATGGGTCCGGCCTTGTGATAAGGGTACGCCGGCGTCCAAAAGTGGAGAAACGCCCGCGAACGGGTCGGCTGATGGAGAAGAGGTGAGCCGGTGCAAAGTAGCGAGGGGACGCTTTTAATTAGGTCAATATTTATTCTAATTGTCCTCTGACGCCTAAATTTAAAGAGGAAGTACCACGGGTCCGGCTTCAGCGGTGACTATTATACCACTCATATCATTCTGCCCTCATTACGCTCCCTCCAGCCTCTTTTATATGCTCATGCTGATTGTTATCAATGGATCACTCACAGCAAACAAAGAATGATAAACCAATTCCCGTGTTCATTCCAGGTTGAATCGGTTACATATAGTTACGATTAGCTATTTCACCCGAGAGAATGATTAAATTGCACTGAGAGACGCAAGCAGTTCTCTCTAATCAGTCAATTTTTTATGGGGAGGCATATAGGGAAAACGGAGCGAAATCTGCTTGCCCATTATTCTTCTAGGATGGATGCGAGATGAAGTCATGCGAGCGAAGCGAGCATAAAGAAAAGTCTGGAAGTCCGGCGTCANAGTAGTGGTCATCCTCATTCAATGCTGTTCCTTTGCGGCCATATCACTAAGATCATCACGCACCACCAGCGCGAGCTCATGCAATGGCGGGAGCGTAGCGGTGTGAGCCTGGAATGGTTTCATTCCGTAACGAAAGCAACTGTTTTCGGCCGGGAATAGCATCATTCACTAGAGGAATAAAGCTGTTATCAAGCACCACCGATACGCTCACGCTCTTGCACCAGCTCGCGCTGATGATAGGTGAAGGCACGGTGATACGGCCGATAAAGAACAGCACTGAAACAGAATGACCACGACTATACCAAGGGCCCGTCTTAATTATACCACCCATATCTTTCTGCCCTCATTACGCCACCTCCAGCGTGTTCTACCCTCATTTGAGTCTGAACACACCGCTCCGTCCTCTTTTATATGTCCATGCTGATTGTTATCAATGGATCACTCACAGCAAACAAAAAATGATCAACCAATTCCCGTGTTCATTCCGGGTTGAATCGGTAACATATAGTTACGATTAGCTATTTCACCAGAGAGAATGATTAAATTGCACTGAGAGACGCAAGCAGTCCTCTCTAATCAGTCAATTTTTTATGGGGAGGCATATAGGGAAAACGGAGCGAAATCTGCATGCCCATTATTCTTCTAGGATGGATGCGAGGTGAAGTCATGCGAGCGAAGCGAGCATAAAGAAAAGTCTGGAAGTCCGGCGTCAGCCGGACGGCCAGACTGGTTGACTAATAAACGACTAATTTGTTATTGTGTGAAAAAATTAATGCGAAAGAACACACCTGGTTAGGCAAAAGTTGTAGTGGAGNCCGTTTGTTTAAACGAATAGTTGGACGGAATTTTGTTCCTTTGTTTATGAATTGCCTTATTCTGTAGTCGTTTAAAACATTTGAATCACCAGTGATAATGTGTTGGTGGTCTGAGTTTATGTAAGGTTTATAAATTTCATTTTCACATATGCACCTTGCGTTTAATATTTGTTGTATATTCTCATATTCCAAGCTTCTCAAGGTCCGGTTATAATTAAAGACTTTTGTCGATAAAGGTGGTGCATACTTGTACACCACTCTGAATGGAATATATGGAATTTTAGAGTGATTAGTGATGGTGGTTTTGATTATATGATTATTCATTATCTTATTAATATTGAGGTGATCTAGAATATTATGTATATAAAATGTAGGAAGTTTCTGCCTAAGTTTCTGCCTAAGTTATTTTGCTTTCTGTATGAGTATTGGAAGTGGAATTTGCACAACAGACACAGGAGAAATCGTTTTTGAGTTACCTGTATGTTTGACAAAAAACTATGATCAAAAGTACATTGTATGAGCTTCTTTATTTTACTTTTTGTCAGTGAGTATATATACTTTTTCAGCGTGCGAAAACTGTCAGTTTTGCTTATGAAATCTAAGAACTCATCCTGTATATTTTGATCACTATTCGAAGTTTTACAAAGGATATCTTGTTGTGTTGAATTTTTATGACTTTTTCGTCCGCTTCTAATACGCTTTTTAACTACATGCAATGAAAAATAAGGGTGATTAGGACGGAATGTAAGAGAATTTTCGATATTAGAAATATTCCCGTAGCTGCTGATATTGTCATTATTTCCAAATGGGTATGCAGTTATCAATAATTTTATCCAGAATAATTCTTTTTGTAGTAGTATTTTCTTATCCATGTTAGTGGGTAAATCATCTAAAATAGAAACTGTGAAAGAAACGTTATTGCAAACAGAGGTGAAGTGTGTGTATAAATAGTTACTCGTGTTATGCTTTCTGAAATTCTGCAAATGCTCATTTATGCGTTGCTTTAATTTACGCGTTGTGATTCCTACATATTGGTAACCGCATTGTAAACATGATATGCAATAAACAACATTACTACTATTGCATGATGCATTATCCGTGGTATAAGTGTATATTTGGAGTCCTGTAGTATGTGATATTACGTAGGGTTTGGGGTCTAAATAGGTACATGTTTGACATTTATCACATGTTTTTGAATTACAAGTATTGCCAAAATTGTCTAAAGTGTATATTGTGTTAACCTTACTTCGTGCGAAAAAAAGTGTGTTATAACAATTAAGAGGGGTTACAGAATCACTAACATTTGCAGACCGGAAAGTTAAAGGGGGTGGTCTCACCCGTTACTGTGGAGGATGGGAGATTCCTATAAATAGGTTCTACAGGGCTGCTGTAAGGGGTTAGCGCACCCTACAAAGGTTGTGTGAAAGAATGTCTCAAATGCTTGTCTAGACTCCCTCGGAGGCGCAATTCCCGTCTCCCTGCCGGAAACCACTTTTGTAAACCCCGTCGAAGGAGCCCCTATTGTTAAAGGGGTATGGTCCCCGTGTTTAAAGCGATTTGTCAAAGAATGTGTGAAAGGAGTTTTTTTTTAATTTGTGAAAAAGGATAATTTTATAAGCAATAGGTAAAGAAAAAATGTAAATAAATAAAGAATATGAAAAAACAATAATAAATAAATAATATAAAACATAATATGTATTGTAATGTATAATGTAAGGTTAACAACACAAGAGTCTTTGGTGAGTGGTTTTGATAGTACAAATTTGCACGTTTTTACCACTTGGATAGTGCAACCAGATCAGGCAGTCCCCAAATGAAGAATGATAAGATTGTTAAGCATTTTGTTCAGAATGGATCAAGTTTAAGTTACATTTTATATGTCGTGAACTATTTGTTGGTAGTTAGGTAAGAATTTAAATGAAATATAAAGTTAAATAGATCAAGGATAGAAAAGTTTCATAACTCGGGAATGAATTATCTGGAATATTGTGATGGAAGGAAGTCATGAGTCAAGGAGGGTAAAGTTGAAAAACAACATAGGATTTAGTAGATGAGATTAAGGAGTGAAATTTTGGAATGAAGAAGGGATGGAAGCAAAAGGAGAAAGGAATTAAGCCATTTACTGTTAGTTAACGGTCAATCAATTGGTATGGAAAGGACTACTTCACCTTTTAGTTGTCACTAAATTTAGGAGTAATGCAGGAAAACAAAATGCTAGAAAGTTAGAATGAGTGTACCGTTATCTAATGAGTATACTGAGTATAGACTTGAAGATAAATATGGAAGAAGAAGTTGGTTAAGAACCGTCATATGACGGTCGACCCATTGGTCGCTACTAAACAGAGAAATGAGGAAGAAATTGATCGACCAGTTGGTCGCTACGTCAGTATGAAATGAAGAAGAAAAATTGAAAGAAAGCAAGGTATCGTCAGTTGACGATCGACCCATTGGTCGCTACTGAACAGAGAAATGAGTAAGAAAATGATCGACCAGTTGGCCGCTATGTCACTATGAAATGATGAAGAAAAGTTGAAAGAAAGCAAGGTATCGTCAGTTGACGATCGACCCATTGGTCGGTACTGCATAGTGAAATGAGTAAGAAAATGATCGACCAGTTGACCGCTATGTCACTATGAAATGATGAAGAAAAGTTGAAAGAAAGCAAGGTATCGTCAGTTGACGATCGACCCATTGGTCGGTACTGCATTACTCCTAAATTTAGTGACAACTAAAAGGTGAAGTAGTCCTTTCCATACCAATTGATTGACCGTTAACTAACAGTAAATAGCTAATCGTAACTATATGTAACCGATTCAACCTGGACTGAACACGGGAATTGGTTTATCATTTTTTGTTTGCTGTGAGTGATCCATTGATAACAATCAGCATGGACATATAAAAGAGGACGGAGCGGTGTGTTCAGACTCAAGTGAGGGTAGAACACGCTGGAGGTGGCGTAATGAGGGCAGAAAGATATGGGTGGTATAATTAAGACGGGCCCTTGGAACTTCCTCTTTAAATTCAGGCGTCAGAGGACAATTAGAATAAACGACGACCTAATTAAAAGCGTTTTCGCGCTACTTTGCACCGGCTCACCTCTTCTCCATNGAAATGAGGGCTATTGTCCTCCGCATTTCCTGTCATTTTTGTCTGAGTACATATCTTCTACTGAATTTTCATGTGCTATCAACAAAACTCACTTACCTTAGTTAGCTCGAAGCCCTTATGTACCTGCAATATTGCCCTTGAAGGCAGTAGAACATCTCGTTCCGCATGTTGGAGACAGTAACAAATCCTGGATTTTCTAGCTATGTTGATCCCAGTAACGTACCTCAACAGACGCAAGAGCCCCAATTTCAAAGAGGTCGAAAGAGGGAAGGCTGAACTTGGAGCTGGAAGGCGGGCTTCACACGTCAATTCGGGCCAGCAAACTGTTACAGACCCCGACCTGGAAAACGGGTTTGAAGATCGTTTTGAATCTATTTATGTATACCATCGGTATCAGCGTGCTGAGGAAAGGCAGAATGTGCTATTTCCTCAATCATGAGGTGGGCCTCTGCCTTTACAATGCTGGTCAGCGGAACGTTCAGCGATTTCAAATCACTATTGATTGTGCACGCTCAAGAAGACTCAAACGTAAGCAATCTGCCTGAAATTCCACTCCAGAAAGATCGGGAGAGCACAACCACAATTCGGCGTCGTAAGAACCGCAGGCCACTTTTGATGTCTAGATTCTTGAAGTTATCGTGTCTGATGCTACACCATGCCTCATCTACTTCTCTGGCCTTAGCCCTCACCATCCCCTCACGTTGCATACATTTTTCATTGCATTGCATTTTCATCTGGTCATTCCAGATTTCACCACTTGAGAACTGGTACTCTGGATTTAGTGTTGTTGAAGTGAGGATTGCTGAGTTTTCCGATATTTCCGAGCCAGTAAATGGCTGAAAAGATGATGAGTACCCCACCCAATGATTCTAACCTACATCACTGATTTGGTAAGATGTTGAATGAAATTATTTCAGAGAGGAAAAAAACGACACATGTCTCCTAATGAAGTCTTCTTTTATTCCACTGTTTCCCTCATTCCACTACCTTTTTTTACGAAAAGTGATGCCACGGAGCGATTAGCACCCAACTGCCACTAGACAGCGTCGCGTGGACGTGGTCGCTGCTGTTTCCAAACATCTGTCAAAATGCTGGCTTGGCTGTGACAATGAGGATAATGAACGACACCATGATAGTTTGAAAACACCGATTCAATGCAGAACCTCTTTATTGGGAATTGCTCACTGCACATTTTGCGAAACAGCTCAGTTGATTTTCGCTTCGATATTTCCGTTACTTCCTTCACGATCTTCAGGTTTACCTTTATCCTGAGGATCGTCAAGCTCAGGGAGAGTAATACAATACTGCTCCTAATCTTTGCAAAAAAGACGCGCCCGACGCGTTTTTGCGTCGCAAAGCGTCGCACGCGCATAAATCTCTCCAGAATGGAGCTTTTGCGATTCTGAAGACAGATTCTTACTCAGCGCTTTGCGGCGAAGCTGTTCATACCGCGCATCACCTTATTTGGTTCTCGAGAATTTTTCAGCTGTCCTGAGGAGTTGCTGTATTGAGACAATCAGATAACGGAATAGCTGCTGTTTTCTCAATGTCTCAGCAACTCCTTAGGACAGCAGAAAAATTTGCGAGAACCAAATACGGTGATGCGGGGTACGAATAGCTTCGCTACAACGTGCTGAGTAAGAATCTGTCTTCAGAATAGCAAAAGCTTCATCCTGGAGCGAGTTATGCGCGTGCGACGCTTTGCGACGCAAAAACGCGTCGGGCGCGTCCTTTTTGCAAAGATTAGGAGCAGTATGGTAGTTCCGTTGGTGAAAATGCAAGCGGCAGTGGAAGCTGTGCTATTCTCGAAGAAGCAGCCGAACTCCTTTTTCTCATCCATCTATAATTCATAGACAGGTTTTCTTTAAAAAAAAGATTGGTTGGTTCAGTTTCAAATGCCAACAAATAAAAACCAAACACTGATTAAGCTGTCCCCACCTTTTTCTTTTCCTGTGGAGTCGACCAATTTCCAAGAGCTTGTTTGACAAAATCGCTTGCGTTGTTGTAGGATCCGAACGGCCTGTAAAAGGTTGTTTATTGCCGCTTTCAGAGTGTTGGTTCGTATGTATATCTAAAACAAATTTGGACGAATTTATATTCGCTGTGTGCTGGTATCCGAAATGGAGCGGCAAAAAGTTACGGACGAGTTTCCAGGAGGCTTCCGTTACTACAGGTGCAAATACTACGACATCATACGCTCACAGTATTTATGTACCTCACAATTGGCCAACGCAAGCGATCCGTCTGCGTGGGTTTCGTCTTCGCCTATTTTTAATAGCAAGGCCGCTCGTACATATCTCGAGATGCACACAGCCAGTTTACAAAATATTTCCAGTTGGACTCTGGTAATAATATCATGACTCAACTTACAGGGTGAAGAAAGTATGATTCACATTGGTCATGTTTACGGTCACTCTAATCCAGTCCTCGTCAGTATTGTTGAAGGTAACAGAACCGGCGAGTTCTTCCAGTGTGCAATTGTATTTCTGAAAAAGTGTTGAAATGCTATGTTGTGCATGAATTACGATAGGAGAGTAGCCACTTGGAAAGCATCGTGATCTCGAAGAAGTGAAACTAACCAGCTCTTTTTTCACCTCCTTTATTCCTTCAACCAGAGGATTTCGAATATCGGTGCGTTCGCATGGATATTCTGCTTTGTCTTTGCAGTTAGTTTCATCATCTACTCTTTCGTCTCCCGAGGACCACTTCGATTGGAGAAGAACGAGAACCTATTCGAAAAATTCCTCATTCAAGATACAACATATCATTATTGAAAAATGTGTGAGCACCAGATCTGCTTCATGCTTAAACACACTTACCAGTACAAGTGAAGCAGTGAATGGAAACATTGCTGATTGATGTTGTGGAGATATCTATGGCTCCCTTTTATAGAGAAGGAATCCAGTTGAACATAATGAGGGACGTCTCTTATTTTAGTCCCAAATCACCATTCAGCCCTAAAATTTTGAATCTGAGGATTTTCGATCACTTAATGATTAGAATGCTTAACGTTAATACAACACTTTTTATAATTCGCTGTAAACGAAAATCACTGCCCTATGGATCTTGATGAGTTGGATATAATTTTCAAACCGGTTTTTGCACACATCATCTGGCGCATGGCACGAATGAGTGGATTTGGCTTATCGTTCACCTGCAATCCAGAAAGTCCTCGTGTGAATTTTTTATCCGGGTCATAAACCTGGATGGAGGAGCAGTCAGCCACGGAAGATGATCGACAAAAAACGGAAAAAGTGAGCAGTCTATCCTCATTTGTTCTGCATCACTCGGTTCATTTCGTATAATTGTGAGCCCTACAAGAATATTTTGGAATGGGAGTTCCTGAATGTAAAACTTTGGCGAAGAATACTCCAAAATAATTGCAACCTATGTGGAAACAACTGCTATTCTCTAACATACTTTGCGGGAAAACATATGGAAATCTTCTAGATGGTATGGAAAAGATGATACGTCATGCAAGCACGAATCTGGTGAACTTTCCAAGCTTAGGTTAGTGCAGAGCGAGCTAACTATGTACAAAACATTACATTTAAAGGATCCCCTCAATTCGTGGCCGTTGAAGTACGCCATAGCATTGGGGGAGGGGGGGGGGGGCAGGTCGCAGGGGGATGAGCATTCTGCTGAGTTTAACACATTCGCGACCTTACGCTTTTGGCATGGTGTGTCACGTGGGACACACGCGCTTTTGCACAAGTAGGACCCGTGCTCAACCGCTTGAGCACCTGGTCCCACGCGGTAGGAATTTTTCCTCTGCTGTATAGTACTTCGAGAATGCGCGAGTTTGAGACAACACAAAACGCAAATATGCACGAGTTTGAAGCTAATTCGAGAAGTACACCTGCATAAGAGGGAGTAAGTAAGTAAATTAGTCTTCATATAAATTGTTTTTTTACTTGTGATTTTCAACCACGCATTAAAGAAGTACGAGAAGATGTCTGCTCTGCCCATCGCGTGTATAGATTGCTTGAACATTTGTTAGTGTAAGACTGCATAGGAGTTTGCTCATTAAGATTGCTTCACAAAAATATAACTGTGAAAGAGGGCGTGCTCACCCGGTTGAGCACGCGGTCCCGCGCGTCGCACCATGCGTGCTCAACCGGTTGAGCACGTTGCCGCGAATGTGTTAAGCATGCGACATCCAAGATGTTCGAAAACAATAGAAAAACTTCTTAGATTGAAGATGCAGTGCTTGTTCGATTTTTACAAAAAAGTACTTCGTGAAACTTTTGAAAAGTTTCGAGGCATCGCGAATGCATTACAAATAGTAGCTTCATAAGGAACCAAAATATTCTTTGCATCCTTCAAATTAAGAATTGCGTTTCATAGTTATAGAATACCCTCAAATTTTCCATACAAGGCTCCTGAATGAAAAATTTTTTCGCTACTACCACTGTGGTCAGCAGCTAAAATAACCATGTACTCCATTTTCAAGCTCAACGTAACTACCCTTGTTGTTTGGAACCTAATTTTTCTCCTTTTGATCAGCTCGCTATCGTGGGGATTCGTCCAAGTTCTAACAGCTAGTTGTAAGTAAGACGACCAATCAAAATTACGAATATTTAGTATTCTTGTGAGCTTCAGCGGCCACACTGACTCCATACTGTTTGCCACATCTACTTCTCTTGGGCTTTCTGGGGAAATACACGACGATAGGGCGTTTCACATCCAAGAATTCTTATCCCAAAACTTTAACTGCTCGAGACCGCCGCGTGCTAGAACATGGCTGAGCAAAATCTGGTGTGGTCCTGCACTAGAAATTAGCTAGAATCAGTCATAGGTTGTTCGAATGGCATTGACAATCTAACCTAAGAAGGCGGCACTCGGCTGGTTTTGCGAATTCCCGCGCTATCTTCTCAGAGTCCGCGAGTTTGCTGCTCAGAATAGCGAAAATTGCTTACAGGCATTTTCTGAAGACCAGCGTTGTCAGATCAGATTCCATTCTCTCTCTCTCTCCTCTCTTCTCAAGTTTCTGAGCGTTGCGAAATGAGCAGTTACTCATATTATACAATAGCGGTCCTTTTCATACACTGCGCTCAGTCACAAATTCGGTGTCTACATAACAGTCTGGCAATCATGGATTTTAGAGGTGTTATTGGAGTGATAACAGGAAAGAATTAAAGACAGAGGTCCACCTCGTTTGCCATGTTGGTGATATCGACAGGTTCTTTTTTTGAAATCATTGTGGCCTCCTCGCCACAATGATTTCAAAAATGTACATCAAAAGTCACAGAAATGACGAAAACCCCATTTTTGATAGGACCGAAGTACCCGTTCCTTGGAGCAGGGCGAGATTTTGCTCCAAGCTGTGCTGACTGTCCGCCACAGCAGCAACGTCGAGTGAACACATCTGGGAAAGCCCAATAGATAAGATCAACGGTTACACGTCACTTCACATGGATTTGCTCCGATAGACTGCTACAAAACCCGGCCCCGAAAACGGGTTCAGACGACACTTCGAGACATATCATACACATCGCCGGAGTCAGCCCATCAAGGAGGTTCGGAATATACTAATAGCTCAAAATCGATATGAGATAGGCCACTGCCTAAGATATGAGATAGGCCACTGCCTAAGACCCTTCGTTGGAGGAACGTTTACGGAAGTGCTGCTGTGTTCTTGAGAGCTATTCTCGTTGAACCCGATCTGAGCCGAGAGTGGTTGAAATCTATACTGACAGCGTCTTGTGTAAGAAAGCACCTGTGAGTAATCATCGGCACTTTGATAAACTGATCCATAGGTTCTAATAAGACAATGTACGAACACCGCAAATTCATGCGAGCGTCGCCTTCTTGAATCACCACCTAGCGAAGCCACCCAAACAGCCTCTGACCAGTACCAATTGGAATTTTAAAAGGGACCACAAAGCATCCTTCTCGGTAATGTTTGCGAAGGCTGCGATACGCGTTGAGCAGCTGAAATTTTGACCATTTGAAATCTACAAAAACATAGCGAATGTAAGCAGCTGAATGTAGCGATTATTTCTCGAACCCCCCCCCCCCCC
>JARK01001349.1:1183490-1231755 GCA_000688135.1 Ancylostoma ceylanicum | reverse complement strand
ACCTTTCGCAGAATTTGTGGAAAAGATGCAAACATCTCGGAAGCAAATAACTGATTAGCTAATTCCCTGCCCTGTGTAGTTCCCGAGGTAGACACTTTCGGTGAAAGTTAAGGAACAGTTTCGAACTGTCTTCGCAAAATTCGTTTCACAAATCGATCGGCATTCACTTAAAGGCAGCATCCACGATAATTTTTATGTCAGAAATTTTGAATGTTTCGGGGTCTGAACGTCTGATAGTCCCATAGTTCTACGCAAGTTGCACCACCAAAGGCATCCGCATTCTCGAGAAATAACAAGTTGAACATGGGATCCGGGGATCCCCAGTCGAGTCGTAGCGGATCAGTTGTTTTCTGCCCCAGTCTGTCAGTTTTCCAGTGGCAACGCTTGTTTCTAACGCTCGTTCCCAAAAGTTCCCCACAGTGGTAATCTGCTCCCGTCTATTTAGGTCCTCTCAATTGTTATTCGACTATAACATCACTTGTTTTACTCAGAATTGTCAAATTTTCATGCATCATGTGAATTTCAGTTTTTTGGCTCTTTACAATTAACCATAAGTTTTCTTTCTTTTCATGAGGTAAGTTCTGCAGTGAACATTCTGATTCCTTACCGTTTCTGATTTTTCTTCTTTAGAGAAGCTGCAGAATAAGTCAAATATCCACTTGCGCTAAGAAATTTGTCGACAACAAAGGCAGCGTTATCGAATTTCTTGATCTACTCCATCCGCGTAACTCGGCCACCTTGCTATAAATAAGTGAATTGGTAATATCCGAAAACCATTTTACCATGAGTACTGGCGCAAATGAACACTTCGTATATGTTCCTAAAAATACAAAAAAAACCCAAGATCGCGTTAAAATCTGGGTAACGAAATTTTTCCTGGGTGCTGCCTTTAAGTCTTCTACCGCGAGAAGAAATTATTAACGTTAGGGCTCTGTTTCGCTGCAAGCTTCCCTCTCTTCTGTCGAACAGTAACCGTTGTTACAATAAACTTCACCCTGGACTGGAATGGAGATTCGAAACTACTCGCTCTCACTGGACACCAGATGATCTGTGACAATAACCCGCCAGGAACTTTGTATGTAAGCTACATGGTGATTGTTTTTTTTTAGAAAAATTTTCCTATTAAACGCGTAGAAGCTGTACATGATCGATGTTTAACATTACAGTGGCAACTACGTAGTTCATTCCATAATGAGCGACTTTTTCTTATCGCTCGAGTGTGGTAATCGCGAACCCACAGTAGAAAACTTTCGTGGTAATTATGATTCAGGAGCAATTTGGAAACATCACTCATTACGCAGAACCGGATTCCTTCTCAATAAAAATATTATAGGACAACACCGTGGATCTGAGATAATCGGAGAACCGAATCCGTTCGTTCGACAATTAGTACATATTGCAATACCACAAAGCCAACGTTCCTCCTCGGCTCTTTGAGTGAGTACGTTTGAGCCCAAAACAATTTTCTCTGCCCACATAAACTACATAGGGAAGATAATCTTCCTTGAACAAAAGGTTGTTCAGGTAAGCACTCGCTATCCTACGACTACCGCCACCACTCCTCGGGAAGGGTGAGGTGCAGCGAACTATGCCAAAATGAGACTCCTTTCCACGATAGAAATCCAAGTTGCTTTTCTCAACAAATTTCAAGACAATTAGAGGAAACGTGGTCAGTTCTGTTACGATGAGCCCTGACGGCATATAGCATTTAGATGTGAGTTGTTTGAGCAAGAAGGAGTACAAGTGAACACTATCGAAGTGAACAACACGATTCGCATAGTGGACTTCACGAACTTGAGCAAGGTCCTTTCAGAAGGATTCAGCTGTTAGGATACAAATATGTTCTTCACAAATTTGCTCTGTTGCCTCTCGAGACTAATGTATTCTGGATCTTCACAGATTTCGCATCTCCATAACGCAAACTCTGGATCTCCTCGGAACATTGATTCCAGCGGTATACACAAAATCGGCTCTTTGACACGGGATCCATGCTCTTCTGGATTTGAGATGCATCAAAAATAAGCCAGCGCTGCATTCGTGGCGGGCAGATAGCAGACACGGACCGCTCCGTGGTCCTTAAAATTTGCACTTTGGACCTCCCAAAAATCGAAGTTTTGTCAGTGTAGTAACTTTTTCTCTAAATTTTTCAGATAAGTGGGGAGGGGAGACCTGTTGACAAGAATTGACGATCTTTTGATACCATCTCGGACCAGCGAAACGAATTAGGACACTCTAATGAAAGCAGACAAAAAAGGCTCTTATTGGATAACAATCGGGAATTCTCTGCAGCGAAGACGATGCAAAGAAAAACGCGCATCATTTTTGACCAAACCTTAACAAAAATTGTATCAATAGTACTGGCCGAAAAGAAATCACCTCTTCAACTAATTTCTCTCTTAGTGGAGCTTAAAATTTCTTATCGTGGCAAAGAGCGTACCTACACACTATAGATGGTTAGATTCCTAATATTTCTTATCTAGCCACTAGTTTTTAAGAGAAAAAAATTCATTCAGAAAGGTAAAAATCCCTAGTTCCGGATTACTCACATCCAAAGAATGGGTGCCTTTCAGTAAAATAATTCTATCGAAAATCGAACTTTTTCCAGCAAATGGATTCACGCCATTTGGAATATCAATACCAAAGTTAATTAAGTAGAATACTAGTGCTTTGGGTTGGAATCCTTATATTCTTATACCTTGATTGAGAACACCTTGAATTAATTAAATGACTAACTTAATTAACTTAATCTACTTTATTCGGCAGTTCTAGCCATTCTCGACCACTAACACGACCTTGTATGCAGGTCAGTTTTGTTCTGCAAAATTCTTCTCCTCAAACAGAAACACCTTGCTTGCAGTGTCCCTACACAACTACATAGGCGCCAGAGCACCCCCTCTCCCCCCACTTCCCGACCAGTCGTGTGATGTTTTACCCACTTCTATACACCAGTATAGAGAGGAAGTCCACACCTCTCGGCAATAAAGTGCTCCGCAATCACCAACCATGGGACCCGTTGCACTGTGTGTTTTGCACACTCTGGCTTCACTGCACATTACAGTCGTTAGTATACCCTTTCCCCTATTACTAGTACCCTAAAGCACAGAATTTACTTGCGCGCTGCCCGGCCGGTTAGTTGTAATCGAGCGCCGCTTCCCCGGTGATTGAGTCGGAATTCAACTTAGGTGAGCCGCTCAGCCAGTCCCACCAATTCGCCCGCCGTTTGTCGGGAGATAATATCGTGCAATTTTTTCCAGTTTTTTTCACAGTTGTTCAAACTTCTTTCGATTGCATGTCGTGAACCATTTTCAAGCGCTTGTTCGTCACCTTAAACTGCGATTTTCGTGGACACAGGGATGAGAAGCTGCTTCTCCTCTAGCAGCATTGCTGGACGAGGAAAAGAGCTCTGTAAACTACTCGGTGTGATTGGTGTTGTTCGTAAAAATTACTGGTTTCTGTGCCTATGAAAAACCACTCGAACTCCCTCCCCAACCCAGCACATTATAACCACTGAAAGCTTGAACCTGGGAAATCTTTTAATTACAATACTGAACGTTGATGCACTATTGTTTTTATCCACTCGCTGAAATGAAAAACATATACTATGGGACTCACTAGTCTCGGAGATAAATTTTTAAACGGGTTATTGCGTACATCTTTTGGTGTATGCTACGAATGAGTGGATTTGGCTATTCGTTCATCTGCAACAGAGAATGCTCTCTTCTGAGTTTTCATGCTGGTTCTAAACCTGGATAATGAGCTATTGGCTGTATGGTGGCCACGATAATTGCCGAGCAGTAATCGAGGAAACCGAAGAAGCCTCTTTTCTTATGAATTCCACATTGCGGTTTATTTCACCACGTTAACGAGGTCTCGTACGCCAGTCTGCTTGGAGGAACGAGATCCACAAGAGAAGCTTACAATACTACCCAAGGGATGTCGAAAACCGACGGTCGCTCCTCGGAGTCAACGTGGCTCACCGTCGCTTTGCAATAACTTCCTTAGAACTGCACCAATCAAAGCGAATTGGTCACTTTTCGATTTGTCTCGACGAGACAAATCCGATGACCAGTGTCGGTGTAAACTTTCCGTTTACTGGTTTTCCTCCAAGTAATCGATATATCGATCGATAGGGCGTAGTGGATCGGATCAGCAGTAGCGAAAACGTGCAGTGAACTGGAATTCAAGCTCAAAGAGGCAAAAACTCACAAAATCAAGCCTCAAAGAGGCAAAAACTCACAAAATCAAGCATCATGAAGCAGAACTGGGCAA
Organism: Ancylostoma ceylanicum; assembly: GCA_000688135.1. NCBI lineage: Eukaryota > Metazoa > Nematoda > Chromadorea > Rhabditida > Ancylostomatidae > Ancylostoma > Ancylostoma ceylanicum. Next base: position 1,227,486 of record JARK01001349.1, on the reverse strand, counting down.
GCTCTTCCGTAGACATTCAATTTTTTGGGCAGTTGCTATTAGACCCCGCAGATCTAGCGGACTCGAGTAATGAAGAATTTCAGGCGCGAGAATACTCTTTGTCTGCTTCACTCTCTGCAGGCGCGGGCGCTCTAGGTCCGCTAACCCCGAAACTGCGCTCGCCCAAAATAGAGACTTTCGTTGTGCTTTGTGGGGAACCTCTATGTTGAGGTAGCTACGGGTCACTTGCGAGAAGAGCTACCTATCTTCTATAGAAATCTAAAAACAAGCACTATGTGGGCTTTTGGAAAACAGAGTATACGTAGTTCTAGCTGTCTTCTTTTGTCGAGTAGGAATGTATTGTCGGAAAATTGTCGGAAATTTAGCCACATTTCCACAACCTCTTGTACCGAACAGGTTTGCGCAGTCCTGTTCAACAAATGAGAGTATCTAGGACTACCTCTGCTGCATCTTTTGGAAGTGCACATAGCGTTTGTTCTCATTTTTCCATAAGAGGTCAGTAGCTCTTCTCGCAAGTGATCAGTAGTTCCCTCAACATAGAGGTTCTTACAAAGCACAACGAAAGTCTGGTTCTGGGGCGAGCGCAGCGTCGCGGTCAGTGGACCTACAACGCCCGCGCTTGCAGAGAGTGAAGCACACAAAGAGTAATCTCGGGCCTAGAATTCTTTACTACTCGAGTCCGCTAAAGCTGCGAAAGCACGGTCTAATAGCAACTGCGTAAAAAAATTGAATGTCTACGGAAGAGCGTGGAGCTTGCCCAGTCCTGCTTCATGATGCTTGATTTTGTTAATTTTCGCCTCTTTGATCCTGAGTTCCAGTTCACTGCACGTGTTTCCGCTACTGCTGATCCGATCCGCTACGCCCTATTGATCGATATATTGATTACTTGGAGGAAAATCAGTAAACGGAAAGTTTACCCTGACATTGGTCATCGGATTTGTCTTCTCGAGACAAATCGAAAAGTGACCAATTCGCTTTGACTGGTGCATTTCTATGGAAGTTATAGCAAAGCGACGGTGAGTGACGGTGACTCCGCGGAGCAACCGTCGGTTTTCGACATCCCGTGAGCAGAATTGTACAATCAGAACTGTTCTTCCTCTACTAGGAAGTGCTTACTTCACAAATTACCTACAGCTACAGACTAGCTAGAATTTCTGCGAAACATTTATAGGCCAAAGAGGTTTGATATCTACTCATATACTTCGCGTAGAAAAGGTATTGAAACCCTTATGGACCCATGGAATTCCGTAAGCAAACCCTAATCCGGAGAGCGTAAACACCTTTCCAAGCTTGAGTCATTGCAGAGCAGGCAAAATATATGGCGCTATACCTTCAGAGGTAACTCTTTATTCTGTAGTCGTTTAGATATGCCGTAGCACTATTGCAAATTGCAAGATGCTTGGAATATTGGTGAGTCTCAGCACGCAGCAACGAGAATGTTTGAAGATCTCTGAAGGAGAAAATCTCCTATAGAACATATGTACAGGGATTTCCTCAATTTCTAGAAGAGTGTACGTCGGGAAATTTCTAAATGGATAGAAGCATCAAGATTGCTAGTAGCTGAATGGGGCGCGAAAATATTCCTTGGAATCTCCACGTCACAAGAGCATAAGTGTATCCATAAGTTTTAGTAGAATTCTTAGACAAGTGACAAATGTCATTGGGGCGCTCTTATCACATTCGTTAGTTCGCAGCCCTAGGTAGTTCCCAAGGTGAGCCCGTTTCAGTGAAGATTACGAAGATGTTTCAAACTGCTCGTGTGAACTTTCCCCAACGAATCGATGGGCTGCAGATTCTGGGAACTACATAGCCCTTGTTTCCGTAGAAGCTGTAGCTCATCAATGCTATCCACCATAGCCACATTTAGTTCGTTCTATGATAAGGGATTTTTCTTGTCGCTGGAGCCTGATAATCGCCAATTCATAGATCCAAGTATTTCGTGGTGAATGGAGATTTGGGCACAATTTGGAAGCATCCACCGTTATGCAGAACCAGATTCCTTCTCTGTAAAAACACCACACGAGAGTACCCCAAATTTGAGATAAACAGAGAACCGAATCCGCCTGCTCGACAGCAATGCCACAGCATCACAAATCGATCATTGCCTCTCTGTCCTTCGGGTGAGAGCGCTCGAGCCTGAAATAATTTTTTTTGTCTGAGTAAACTGCATAGGGAAGACTTCTTCTCTTGAATAAAGCATTGTTCGGGTAGCAGCCGCTTCCCTTCAAGCAATCATTGTTCCTCGAGAAAGATGGAGTGGACCAAACAGCGTCAAAATTAGCTATGTATCTTTTTATAAAAGTGCTCTATGTTTCCAGGGCAAATTGGGAAAACTTGGCCAGATTTTTCCATTCAGATAATGACACCAGCATACTAAGCCCTAATGGCATAGCACTTCGACGCATTTTCACGCATACATACTTTTTACAGGGAAAGACTGAGCCAAAGGCTGAGCCAACTATTCAAGGAGCGAACAAGGCCTTTTTTACATCATTCGGCTGTGAAAGCACAAACACTTTGTAAACTGACTGTGGGCCCTCTCGGAATATACGCATTCCTGACGGTCAACGTACGCTTACAAAAACGGCTCTTGCTGATCCAACCTATCCATGGTGGCATCTGCAGTGCTGGCTTTATCTGTTGCTACCACCGCTACTGGCGAAAACCCACTAGAATTAGTTCTCCGCTCCATCTCGGATAAATGAACAGCGATTATGAATCCAGTCCTTAATCCGATGAGGCAACGCTCTAGTATTGGTGGAGTGCGGCTAGGTGCAGAATTTGCGGCATTTCTGTGATTGGCAATGGATGGCCATTTGCTAAGCTCAATGTAACCGAATTCATTGATAACGCTACTAGAAGATGAAAACTGCACTTGCATGGAATGAAAATCAGCAGCTTCAGTTATTTTCTGCTCAATACTAACATATGTTCATTCTGAAAGGTAAAGCTCCCTAATTTTGAGCTGTCACATTTCAAGGACCTTGTCAGTCCTGTCCTGCATGATACTAGGTTGGTGAAGAACAATATGCGATTCAAATTTTTTTCCAGACCAAATGTTTTGCTTCAAAATTATTGTTCTGAAAAACAAGCTTTAAACCATTGCAATCTGCAATTTTTTTAGCAATAAGGCTTATGCTTTAGAACCACTATGCTCTCCGAAGTCTTCGAAGAAATACGCCCGGACGAAGTTGTCCACAGGGTGGCCGAAAAGTATGTGCGCCTTATTTGGCGCTTCTGCTTTCTCACGTTTAATATAATTCCATTCCTGATTCACATACGAGTGATACGTTGTCAAATGCTCTTTCTTCCGAACTACAATTCATTCGGTTCCATGGAGCTGTGCGCCAGTAGGCTCACTGCGAATCTATTGTGTGCCCCACTAATTCTGGAGACCCCATTGCAGCAATACGAAGAAAACCGATATCTCTTCTGAAACCTGTTCAGAAGATCACTAAATCGTGAAATGACATGGGAGCCCCTAACGTGGAAACAATCACGGGTTGTCTCCATTTGATGAACACAGAGAGAACTTTTGAGACCATAGAGAAGTGGGTCAGCCAAAATGATGGGTCAGTCTGAACAATAAGGCGAAAACTGCTGCACTCACAAGCTGGTCTATTTAGGTCATCGCTATGTAAGGGTTGAGACTGCATAGTTGTTGACTGGTTAGAATGGAATAGCCAGTGAATGCTTCATAGCTGAGAAATGCAGAAAAATCTTCTAGGTCATCCTAGTGCCCCGCACGAAGATGTGCTGTGAACTGATGAGAAACTTTTCACCAGTGAATTTGCCCACAATTCTGAGAACAACCACCAGTCTATCAGCTAAACTATTGACTCTTCAGAAAAGAAGTGAACCGTCACAATGTTGTCGTTTCAGAGAGTTGTGATGGTTTGGAGAGAAATGCCCGCAATTGTGAAGATATTCTTTCCTTTCAGAATGAGATGGTAAATTCGACGCCAAGTTCTGCCAAGATGAGACTGTCCGAAAAGTGCTTGTCCCGGTATTACAAAAAATCCCAATATGACTTTTGAGCAAGGCTACGCTCGCTCCCACAGGAGCAGAACACCCAACGCATGTTCAGAGCCGGCGTTCCTCGGATTCTCCAACAAGAATCAATGACCCTCCGGCTGTTCATATTTGAATCCCTTGGATTTCTCTATCTGCGTATTTGTGAAGGAGATTATGATGAATAAAAATAGCATGTACTTAGGATCTCTAGCACGCGAACTCAGGCAAGCCGGTGGAAATTTAGTGGGGACTGCCTGCGGCACACCTTTGTTATCTGAAAACAAAGATGGAGGTCTGCATCACGGCCAAGGAAGGCCACTCAGGGAACTTTCTGTAAAACTGATTGGTCACGTACTTATGTACCAGAAGCAATGACAAACACAAAGTAATTGTGGCTCACAGTAGAAAAATACTGTTTTTTCTTGGCGCCCATACTTTTCGGCCACCCTGTAGATGCTCGAGAAAGTGGTACCCAACAATCGAGAGGCTCGAAGATGCAGGGGGCTTCCTAGCCTAGCTGCTCCAGACTGCAGAGGTCATGATGTGGACATTTGGATGGACGATACTGCGTAGGAGTATAGGGTAACATTGAGTAACTTGAGTTCTTAATGAGTAATGCCGGGCTCAAGCAGTAAAGTTTCTGGTTTACTTCATTAACATCTCAGTACATTTTCGCTGTCAGAGAATCAACGAGATGTAATGGATGATTGTCGCAGCAGAACACCTCAACCTCATTATGACCTTCTTTTGGTGTTGTTTCGTTTCTTCTTTCGGTGCTTCTTTCTCGACCAGTTGTTAAGCAAAGCACACTATCTTGTCGTGGAGGTTGTCTCCTTCACAGTTTGGAGCGTTCGAGGATTTGGTCGTGATTTCTCCACTACGAGGGCACGAAGCAGGTCTCTCAACGATAATCAACCTGGTACTCGCTCAGCCTGCGCGGCATCGTCCTCCAATTTCTACCCAACACAGGGGTGGTCTGAAAGCAATTACCAATGAGGTCCTGTGGAAGCAGAGCTGTTTTGTATGAGTTTTCTTTAGCTATTGCCATCACTCGGCAGTCACCAACTCAAAGAAACTTCATACAACCTTCCTTACTTTCGAAGCGGAACTCACCACGTTCAAGAATTTGGAAGCAGCTTTGCGGTATGTATTCATTCACACTACCTTAGCCGAATCTGTTCCAGTACTCCGAGCGCTTCCTGCTGCGACGCCAATGAGTTTCAGTTTGCAGAAGCGAAGCCAGCAAAAATCGTTTTTGCACCTTTCATTTCATTTCATTTCATTTATTGCACTCAAGGTGCGCTAAACAAGACAGGTGATCAATCGATGAAACACAGGAAATGAAACAAACTTATAAAACATTGTGATAAACCTTCAAACTTACAATTAGTACAAAGGTAAGAGTAGAAAATCGCTAAGCCACGACCTTATTGGAGAAAGAATTTTCCGTTTGTAAGTGCTTAGAGAGGCGTCATCCACAGAAAAAAAAAACATATATACGCCTTACTGCGAGAAATGATGTCTCTATTTCACCGTTTCTTCCAATTTGGAAGACAAAAGTTGGACATAGGTGTGAACTTCGCTGAAATTAGACAAGGCCCTCCAGAAGGTTTGCTGCAGGCCTTCTCATCTCGTTGATAATAACAACCAGAAATATTCCGCATCGAAGATGATGCTACGAAACACCATTATATGGACAATGTAATGTTGTAATGTAATGTTTGTGTCTTGTAATGTTTCATCCAAGTCTGTACAGAGGTGTAGAGAGGTAGTCTCCACCTCTCGGTACTAGAGCGGTCCGCAATCGCTACTGGACCCGTTGGACTGCGTGGTATTTACTAGACCCTTCCGTAACTACTTACTGAACTAGCACTCCTAGTCACAGAAGTTACTTGCGTGCCGCCCAGAATCGAGAAAAATAAGTCGAAAAATTCACTGGCACGCCGCAAGTTGGTTACTTGTAATCGCGTCCCGTACGGGCTGTGATTGGGCCGGTATTCGAATTTGGACGAGCTGCTCAGCCAGTCACGCGTCCGCCGCTTACGGGGTCTTGCGCTTTTTCATTTTTTCCACGGTTATCAAAGCTTTTCTCGATTGCATGTTATGAACTAGCAGTCTGGCCGTCTGGCTGACGCCGGACTTCCAGACCTTTCCGTATGCTCACTTTGCTCGCATGACTGTCCCCTCGAATCTTTGTCGAGTGAAATAGCTTATTGTAGCTACATGTAAGCGATTCAATATGAAATGAACACTGGAAATGGCCTTTCTTTCTTAGTTTGTTGAGAGTGATCCATTGATAACAATCAGCTTGAACATATAAAAGAGGACGGGTGCGGTGTGTTCAGATTAAATGAAAGTAGAGAACGCTGGAGTTGACGTGATGGAAGCAGAATGACGCGGAGCGTATAATACTCACTGGCGAGAACTGGCATTCGGTATTTTCACTGTTTCTAGGCGCCAGCGGTTAGATAGAGCAAAGATGACATAATTCAAAGTGTTTTGTCGTTACTTTCCACCGGTGCACCTCTTCTTTAACTGTAGACCCGTCCGGAGGCGTTTACCCAATTTTGGACGTTGGCGCACGCCTATCACACCCTTGGGCCCCTCATGGCCTCACTTTAGACGCCGACGCACCCTCATCAGGTGGACCCGTCACCCTCCACTTTGGGCGCCGGCGCACCCTTTTCATAGTGGGGGACCCGTCTTTACCCACTTCGGGCCCCGACGCACCCGTATCACAGCAGTGGATCCATGTCCCTCCCCTCAGTTTGGGAGCCGGCGCACGCTCATCACAGCAGCGGACCCATTTTCCCCCATATTTGGCTCCGGCACATGCTTATCACAGCAGCGGACTCGTCTCCTCTACTTTGGGCGCCGACGCACCCTTATCACAGCACTGCACCCGTCACAGCACTGCACTCGTCTCGCGGCGTTCTTGGGCGGGATAGCCAACCCGTCTCCATCGGTGGACCCGTTGCACACCACACGGCCTCCTTCTTGATCTTCCTCCTACCCCACTCCACCATACCACACCGGTATCCTAGCCTTTTATATGATCTCACAATCACCATCACTGACCAATCACGGGATTTCGTTTCACACAGATACACTTACAGAGTTACTGACAGACACAGTAAGCGCTTTATTATAAGTTATGATCATGATTTTTAAGTGCTTGTTCCTTGTCTCAGACTGCAATATTGGTGAGATGCTGCCATTCCTAACAGCCTCAGTGGACTACTGAAGAACCTCTGTAGACTACTCGCTGTGATTGGTGTTGCTCGTGAAGAATACCGGTTTCTATGCTCATGAAAACCCGCACAAACTCATTCTTCAACTCAATAGGATGTGACCAATGAAGGCTTGAACTTGGGATTTCCGACCACCAGAGCAATAAAGAAAATTCTTTATTAGGGAGCGAATTTATTACACTTACAAGGCTGAACGTTGATGTAGTACTTTTTTATACATTAGCTGAAATAAGAAACATGCACTATGGAACATACTAATTTAGGAGACAATTTTTCAAACAGGTTATTGCATACATCTTGTGGTGTATGCCACGAATGAGCGGATTTGGCTATTCGTTTACCGGCAACAGCGAATGTTCTCGTCTGAGTTTTTATCCGGGACCTAAACCTGGATAACGAGCCAGTGACTGTGCGAAATGAGAATCCGAAAACGATTTTCTACAGAGAAACTTTTTCCACAACTCGGCTTATTTTGCAAGAATATGAGACTTTCTACAACGAGCGGAAAAAAACACCGTGCAAAATCAGTACGCTTTCGAATAGAAACTTATTGAAACTGTCAGTTAACGATGAAAGTTAACTGACAGCTTACTCCTAGTTTGCAAAGAACTCCGGAATAGGTAGTGTGGGATTTATTAACTCGAATATGGTTCTCCTAGTGTGATGTTCAAATACTAGGACGAAATTGGGACCATACATGCAGGTGAACTCACAGTTTGAAATCGAACTTACCGAAGTTAAGTTATGCGGGACGAGATTCGCTGGCCCTCTGGGTTATAGGGGCCACATAAATTCCGTTAGCGATGGGGTAAGTGATGCAGAGGTATGTCGGCACCCTCGGAGGTATTTGACGGTTAAGGGCTCGAAACCCCACTTGGTTAGTTGTCGGTTACCTCGTAGCTTGTTCGTGGTTGTAAACCAAAGCTGACAATTAACTACGACCTTCGGCTCATTGTTTTGTCGTCGTTTCAAAAGGTTTACCACCACTCCTGGTTCCTGTGCCTATGAAAAACCGCTCGAACTCATTCCTCAACCCAATACATTATGAACAATAAAGACTTGAACCTGGGAGTTAAGGTCACCAGTCTTGAGTAATAAGAAAAATCCTTTATTCGAATTCCTATTAATTGTAATTGCAAGTTGCAATACTGAACGTCGATGCACTATTGTTTTTATATACTCGCTGACATGCAAAACATACACCATGGGACTCAATACTTTCGGGGATAAATTTTTAAATGGGCTACTGAGTACATCTTTTGGTGTATGCTATGAATGAGTGGTTTTGGATATTCGTTTATCTGCAACAGAGAGTGCTCTCGTCTGCGTTTTTCTCCTGGTTCTACACCTGGATAACGAGCCATTGGCTGTTCAGTGGCCACGATAATTGGCAGACAACAATCGAGGGAACCGAAAAACTTTTTTTTTCGAAGAACTCCACAATGGGGCTTATTTCACCACGTTAGCGAGGTCGTACGCCAATCTAGTTGGAGGAACAGGGTCTACAAAGGGAGCTCACAATCATTACTGTGCTTGTTTCTATACTAGGAAGGGCTTACTTCACAAATTACCTTCAGTTACGGAATAGCTAGGAATTCTCCGAAATAATTATAAGCCAAAGAGGTTTGATATTCACTCATATACTTTGCGGTGAAAATGTATGGAAACTCTTATAAACGCATGGAAACCTGCACGGAAACTGTTGTCAGTGGTACCTCTTCATTCTGTAGTCGTTACGATGCGTCGTAGCACTATGGCAGATCGCAAGATGGTCATAAGGTGAGTCTTAGCAAGCAGCAATGACAATGTTTGAAGGTTTCTGAAGGAAAAAATTTTCCATAGAATATACAGGGTGGCGAATAAATACGTGCGCGTGACATTTGACTCCGCTTTATTTATTGTATGAAGTAATCGTGCATACTTTTTCATTCTCAAAGATTTATTTGTTCCTTATTATTGAAGTTTGGGAGAAAAATCTGTTCTCCAAGCTATGTCGAAGGTTTGCCCATGTCGTGACGTGTTTGCACGTTTGGCAAAAAAGTGAGATGAAGAACTCAGCAATTGCTCCGAAGCTCGGAGTTCCTCTAGGAACCGTCCAGAAGGTTTCAAAGCAATGAAAAGAGGAAGGAGACGTTTAACCTAAACCCAAAAGTGGACTGTCAACATCCGAAAGATGCATGGGGTTATTAAGAAAAGGATTGGTCGAAAAGATGATCTGAGCTTGAACCAGACGGCCAAACAACTCAACATTTCTCGGAAATCTGTCCAAATGACAGTGAAAAATGAGCTTGGACTTCGAAGTTATCGTCTACATACTTAGCGGACGAATTTTTGCCGACAAAGCGAAGCAAAATTGGAAGGAAAAATGCAAGAAACTACGGGAATTTTTCAAGGTGCGCCACATTGAGGACGTCCTCTGATCTGACGAAAAAGTCTTCACTCTTGAAGAGGCCAAAAACTCTCAGAATCACCTCCAACTTCTCAGTCCAGGTCTCAAGAACAATCGCAAGCGAAAGACTGCCACAAGAAGTCTTTTTCCTGAAAGCTTAATGGTTTGGGGCAGTATCAGTGCAACGAACAAAACTTTTTTGATTTTTAGCGACAAAATCGTCAAAATTAATGCCTCGAGAAAGTTGTGGTGCCTTGTAAGCAGAAGCATCCCAATTTTATCATCCAACAAGACTGGGTTACAGCCCATGGAGCCAAAACGACGATCCACTTCCCGGAGACCAAAATCAGCTCTTTTCTGACCAAAGATTTGTGGCCTCTCAATAGCCCGGATCTGAATCCATTGGACTTTTCTGCTTGGGGCTTTATGGAAGAGCAACTCAGGAGTAAATATGTGAAAACAACTGGTGGATTTGATATAAATTTGGAACAATCTCGACGTTGACTACCTGCGCCGCACCATCGATTCCATGAAGAAACGAATTGATGTCTGCATCAATGCTGATGGCGGACACTTCGGAAATACTTTGTAATTGTAAAATGTCGTGCCTTGTTCTTGTATAAAAATAAATTTCTCTAGATGTTTGCAGACAACACATAAAATTAGAACGCTTTTTATGGCGCACGTATTTTTTCGCCACCCTGTACAGGGGTTTCCTCGATTTCTAGAAGAGTGTATGTCGAGAAATTTCTAAATGGATAGAAGCATCGACATTGCTATCAGCTGGATGGGGCGCCAAAATATTTCTCGAAACCTCCGTGCCACGGGAGCATAAGTGAATCCATAAGTTTCTGCAGAATTCGTGGACAAGTGGCAAATGTCTTTGCCTGCGCTATCATCGTTTTCGTTAGTTCGCACCCTAAATAGTTCCCAGGGTGAACGCTCTCCACTAAAGATGAGGGAGATGCTTCAAACTGCTCGTGTGACCTTTTCCCACGAATCAATCGACAAATTATGTATAGTTCTGCTATGGAGTGGAATGAACAGCCAAGGGTGTAGCATACCTTACAGCGGGCTGCAGATTCTGTAATCTAAATAACCCTCATTTCCTTTTTGATTTACAGCAAATCCACAGAAGCTGTAGCTCATCAATGCTAACCACCACAGCCGCAGTTACTTCGTTCTATGACGAGGAATTTTTTCTTGTCGCCTGAGCTTGGTATCGCAAATTAACAGATCCACACATTCAGTGGTAAATTGCGATTTGGACACAATTTGGAAACATCCATCGCTTTGCAGAACCGGATTCCTTCTCTGTAAAAACAGCACACGAGAGTACTCTGAATCTGAGATGAATAGAGACCCGAATCCGCTCGCTCGACTGCAATACCCCAGCATCACGAATCGATCATTGCACGTCGGTTCTATGGGTGAGTGACTTCGAGCCTGAAACAGTTTCACTTGCTTGAAAGATTTGTGTTTTCAAATAAAGTGTTTTTGGGGTAGCACTCACTCTCATTCAAGCAATTATTGTTCCCCGACAAAAGTGAAATGGACCTAGCAGCGTCAAAATTAGCTATGTATTTTTTATGGAGGTGCTCTATGTTTTAGTGCAAATTGGGAAGACTTGGCCAGACTTTTCCATCCAGGTAATGACAGCAGCATGCTGAGACCTGAAGACGGGACATACTAATTCAGGAGATGAATTTTCAAACAGGTTATTTCATACATCTGGTGCCATAAATGAGCGGATTTGGCTGTTCGTTTTTTCCGCAAAAGGGAACGTTCTCTTCAGGTCTTTATTCAGGCCCTAATTCTAGACTAGCATTCCGTAGGGACGCTAGAAAGTGGGGTGGGGCTACCGCTCGAAGTTCGTACAAACTTTCATGCTTGCGCAATCTTTGGAAGTTAACAAAAAAGAGCTAATTAACTAAGCTCAAATATGGTATCTTCATTCTGGGTTTCATACATTCTATCAGTCGGAGCGGGAGGCAAAATCGGACTCATACTAAAATGAGCACGAATGGGAGCAACAACAATCTTGGGGGGGGGGGGCGTCGACGGAGCCGAGTCCTGGCGGTTTCTATACTATTGACAGCAAGCGTCCCTTCGCTTTACCCTAGCGTTCTCCATACCACAGGGCGCCAACCCTCCCCCGTCAGAAGGAACAGCTAGGGATTTCCCGACGACTAGGCAACAACAGACATATGCTCCAAGGGGGTACACGTGTCCTGGAGTTTCTAACATTCTCAGTTCCTATCCTGACGTCTCCCACAACAACGAGCCACAGCGAACCCACCCACATTAGCGGACCCTTACTGCAAAAGTCTTTGGACAAGCATAAACGCTCGCTAAAAACACACGGAGGGAGAATTGGGAGAAACAGGTTTTTAGTTTCGCTTTATGACCTAGTTATGAGTGCAAATATCATGTTTCATTCTGAGGTTTCCTTTGATTTTGAGGTTTCCTCCTCTCGTATGTTCACAGCCTTCGGCAAGTCCAAGTGGGACATGGGCTTTGGCGAGCAGGTAGTAGAGATACTTCTCCCCTACCCTCCTCCCGCCACTTCTCCATCTGTTTGTGGGGAAACTCCACTTCTAACTTCTGTGGACGGTAGTAGAAGCCTTCTATGTATTACGGAACGCAGAAAAATCTCTGGGAGCTATTTTCGCTTGTTTTAAAACAATTTCACCACAGTTTTCTGGTATAGATTTGTTGATTTGCTCTTTCTCAATAGAAAGGTGTTATTTTTGGGTTCATAGAATGACGAAATAGCCTCTCAAAGTGAGTATTCTTCTCTTTTGCCATGCTCGAGACAAATATTCGATTATCGAGGTCCTACATCCACTCTGGGAGATTCCGAAGTGGTTTCTGGATTCTGCATGCTATGGCCTTCTTAAAGCCTTACAGGAATTCGGACCCTCTTCTGGAACTCTGGAGAAGGCTCGAAATGAATTTCAGTCCATCAGTGTGCGCGCCGGGCCAACGTCTTATCTATTTTTAGACACGCCTAGGTCGCTACCAGTGGAGCAAATTTTGGAATCGAAAATGTTGATGATGTTAACAAGTGAACTACTAGTACACATTAACGATTGACTCTTCCAATTTTTTCTTCCTCATGTTTTGGAGATCGAATATGTTTGTCCGAAGACTTTTGCTGCACCCTGTACAGACATTCAACTCCATGTGTTCAGATGGTGTGGAATGTCGCTACAAGATGCAATGTGAAAAAAACGCATGAAAATTTGCGGATTCGAAACCTCATCTATTGTGTATAATGTTTTATTTCGCTCTTCTCTGTATGAAGGCAACACCCTTTAGAGATTTCCCTGAATTCCGGGGTTTTGAGGAAGGTAAACTCATAGGCAGTTATAAAACTGCGTGAAAGAAGCGAGAAATGCAAGAAATAAAAGCGCTCTCTACCGTACTTCGAAGGCACGAACGAGTGCACCGCCTTGGGGTGTGCGTACGTTGAAAACCCTGTGAATGGTACACGTTGCGCTCATCCACTGCGCCAGACCACCCACCGCGATAGCGTTAACTGGCGCGTCGGACCGTTGAAAGGCCGGCGTGGCCGTGACAGCGATTCCTGTTTCTCTGCAGGTGAGTCATCATTCCTTGTGTTCTTCTTACATCTGTGGTGTGCTCACTCCCTATTTTACCACCCACACCTCAACTCCGAGTCGGGAATTTCGGCTGGTGCTGCCTTTAAGTACCTCCACCATGCCTCTAAGGAATGATCCAGACCCCCCTCCTCTCTCTACCCGCTTGGTTTCAGCCTATATTTAGAAGGTGATTTACTGCTAAACGTTGATACATTGCCGTTTTTATATGTTCGTTGTAAACAAAAAGCATACACTATGTGACTTGATGAGTTTAGAGATAAATTTCCAATCAAGTCACTGCATAGTTTATCTGGCGTGATATCTTGGCTCGATAACCAATGATTAGAATTTTAAACATTACCGTTTTCAAAAATGAGGCATTACCATTTTCATAAATCGCTGGAAATGAAAAAGCATGTACTATGGATCTTAGTGAGTTTGGAGATAAATTTTGAAACCGCTTTTTACAGATATCATCATGCCACGAGTGAGCGGATTTGGTTGTTCGTTCATCTGTACTCTAGGAGGTCCTGTGTGTGCTTTGATTCATATTCTAAATCTGGATAATGAGACTGCTAGCTCTACAGTAGCAACCACGACAATTGCCCAACAGGAAACGAAGAAACCAAAGGGATTTTTCCCCTTCCTCCAACTCGTCGTATGTAAGGTACGCTAGCTTGGAATCGACTCGTGCTTTCGAGATCTACAAGAAGATCAAGATAGTTCTGCTTTCTCAACTGAAAAAGGTCTTCCCTTGTGGGTGAAATTACCGAGGGATACACCAAAATCAATGCACCCTAAGGAAATTTGCGACTCTCTCATATTTTCCACGAAAAACAACCCCGTATCCCCGACGAGTTGTGTCGAGATACTATTCACCTTTTCCTAACTGCTGTCACTCAGCCTTCCGGAGGTAAAGTTTCTTTTTTATGCTCATTTCACCAGTTTCACATTGCATTGATCTACCCACATTCACTTCTTCTTCAATTGCTATGATCCCCGTAATCCTTTCTTTTTACTCAGAAAATGCTTTTCTTTTCAATAATATATCTATTTCTGCTACTTACCCTTTTGAACCTCATCGTAAGTTATGTTTATTCTCCTAAAATACCTCTCTGTAGCAATGTTTGCTTTCCATTCCGTCCGTGTTTTTCTTTTCTTTTTTTCAAAACAGCTGCAAAAGTCCACTTGACTTGAGAGAGTTGTTTGCAATAAAGTCAACTTTGCTGTACTTTTTGATTTACCACCTGCAATACTTGACCACCTTGTTGTGGGGAGGCATCTGAAATCCATCTTTTCTTCAAGTTTCGATGGAAGCGACCGCTCTATTTATCCTACTCAACGTCCAAGACGTGAAACTACGCTGAAACTTCGGTGACCAAATTTTTCGTGGGTTTTGCCCTTAATACACACTACATACAAGAAATTACGCCTAGGCCCTCGTGATGTTTGCGCTATCTTACTATTACTTAATTGGCAGTTCATATGTGTGTGTGCACGAGAACCAGCCATTGTCGTCAAAGACAAGCTGCACCATTGTGTTCAGGGCGTCGAGTTATGTACGAAAAGGTTGCAAATTTCGACTCTTACCTTGATTTGCAGGTGTTTTGGTNGCTCGGGCGGTCCTCTAAAAGTGCCTGAGTATGCTATCCTACTTCCTACTATTACTTAATTGGCAGTTCATGTGTGTGTGCACGAGAACCAGCCATTGTCGTCAAAGACAAACTGCACCATTGTGTTCAGTTCGTCGAGCTATGTACGAAAAGGTTGCAAATTTCGACTCTTACCTTGATTTGCAGGTGTTTTGGTACACTTTTCATCACTTGGAAGACCAACAGTTGTTTACACCACAGTGAAAATGACTGAGAGTTGGTGTTTATTGGTCTGCGTTTATCATGTCATACACAAGATAAGGTCCGGGTGGGTATGTTTCAGAAACAGGAGGAGGAAAAGAAGGGCGGGAGACAGGGTGGATGAATGGAGTTGGGTCTCGCGGTGTGATGCGGGTGCGCCGGCACTCAGAAGTGGAAAAACGCCTGGACCTGGGTCCCACGGTGTGACAAGGATGCGCCGGCGCCCAGAAGTGGGAAAACGCCTGGAGCTGGGTACCACGGTGTGATAAGGGTGCGCCGGTGCCCAAAACTGGGAAAACGCCTGAAGGCGTGATAAGGGTGCGCCGGCGCCCAGAAGTGGGAAAACGCCTGGAGCTGGGTCCCACGGTGTGATAAGGGTGCGCCGGTGCCCAAAACTGGGAAAACGCCTGGATCTGGGTCCCACGGTGTGATAAGGGTGCGCCGGCGCCCAGAAGTGGGAAAACGCTCTGATTCGGGCCGAGCGATGCGATAACGGTGCGTCGGCGTCCAGAAAATGGAAAAACACATGGAGTCGGATCGAAAGGTGTGATAAGGGTGCGCCGGCGCTAACAGGTGGAAAAGCGCTTGCAGCCAGGTCCAACGGTCTTGAACGAAGTTGAGAGACGACACCCTACTGTTGCACAGCTTCGGATCCACAAAGCGTGAGGTTGCGAAAAGCAGGAGTTTTGACAAAAGTAGAATGATCGGTATGGTGTGAAGATGATGTCATATATAGGCAACGCGAGCGAAGCGAGCAAGAAAAGAAGCCTGAGAGTCCGGCGTTAGCCGGACGATCAGGCTGGTACCTGTAAAAACCAACCGACATCAACGATGTTGAGGCATACATATGTACAATGGAGAAAATGGTTTATCCGAAGTTTTCAACTGCGATATTTGAAAAGATCGGTAGTTTTGGAAACAATAAGTGAAAATTCAGCACGGATTTTCTTGAACTACATTGCAAGAAAACAGTCGGAAGACACGGCGATCATGTCGGCATTGGAATGTCTTCCAGCGTTTCCTCTTTCATCTATTCATCTTAGAATTCCTAGTAAGACTCCTAGAAACAATTACTTCGTGAATTATTCGGAACGTAAACTTGAGCCATCGAAAATATAATATGAATAGAGGGATAGTGTGTGAAATTTCTCAAAAGTTTCACTTTACGAATCCACAGGTACATATTCTAACGTATTTCCGCAAAATGTATAGACAAGTACCAAACCTCGCTGTAGCACGATTATCTAATTCGTTGGATCGCAACCATGAGTAGTTTTCAAACTAGAGAAATCTTTTCTGTGAAGGTTTAAAAGTCGGTTTCAGACTTGCCTTGCACCCCGTCACCATAGACCTCGTCACCGATGAAAATTTGCAAGTAACTGCTCTTTTACCTAGCAAAATGGGCAGTATCATGTAGAAATAGAGAAAAGGTTCACCAACTCACTCTGTCCTGTTGAATAAAATATCTTGGTTACGGTGCAGTTAGTTTGATGATCCTAGTTAGGGCTCCCGATAAAAACATCGTCAGTACGAGCATACGTGCGATAGCTGGAGGAGAAAATTTTGTTTTTTTCTAAAACAACACTTTCAGCGCACTTAGTGTTTGTATAAATCTGTTAAAAGAAAATGATTTGAAAATCGGACAGTCCTAGGTGGAAGAGAAGGAAATGCTGTGCATTCTAGTATGGAACACTAAACATCTCATTTGTGTTGTACAGGATCCAAAGTTGACTTTCTGAAATGGCAAGTTTTCTTAGTTTTTCGTTGTTTTCTTTCTTAACTTTAAACAAAATAGTATGAATTGTATATGAAAAGGAAATAGAGAAAATTCTCTATCTACTGATACCCCACTTGCCATGCGGAACTCCGTTTTGTTTCGTTTGGAGGGTGGGGGAGCCAAAGCCTGTAGATTGGCTCCACCCGATCTGGCGCACTCCACTTTCTGCGCACTATTTCTTTGTTCTCTGACTACAGGCGGGAGCCAATGTACAGGCTTTGGCTCCCCCACCCTCCAAACGAAGTAAAACGGAGTTCCGCATGGCAAGTGGGGTGTCAGTAGATAGAGAATTTTCTCTACTTCTTTTCTGTATACAATTCATACTATTTTGTTTAAAGTTAAAAAAGAAAACAACGAAAAACTGAGAAAACTTGCCATTTCAGAAAGTCAACTTTGGATCCTGTACAACACAAATAAGATGTTTAGTGTTCCATACTAGAATGTACGGCATTTCCTCCTCTTCCACCTAGGACTGTCCGATTTTCAAATCATTTTCTTTTAACAGATTTATTCCTCTACAAACACTGAGTGCGCTAAAAGTGTTGCTTTAGAAAAACAAAATTTTCTCCTCCAGCTTTGGCTACTTAACCAAAAACTCAATTCCTGCGTAATCTACTAGGTTTGTGCTATGCTACGATACCCTTCATGGTTTGGAAATTTCCGACGCTAACAGCGGTATTCTTCATCTTTCTAACTGCTTCAAGAGCGGTACGTCTTTCAATAATTTCCATGTTTCTTCTTCTCTGAACCTGGGCATAGTTGTTGCAGATTCTTTTTACTTCTAAGCCAACCAGGTTTTTAGGTGGAAAATTTATTGATGGCCTGACGTTTCGACTGAATCGTCTTCCTCAGAGGCCTGAAAGTGGCTCGCAGTTCGTTATTTGTGATTGAAACTGCCAAACGTTTCCACCAAACCTGCCAGTTTTCGACGTTACCCCAAGCTTGCTATCTCAAAAGACCCCAAGATGAAGGATAAACCAACCCTTTATCCACCGTTATTGCGGAAAGTCCGCAGCTGACTGTCGTTGCGGACAAGTGAGCATCACTTGGACGTCCGCATCTTATATTATCTACAGTCTATAGCTCGCATAACGATATGTAAGGCAAGAAGTCACTGGTTATGGATAAGCACTCATTCCGGTTGTTCATGCTCGGGTTCTTAGTCGCAATCCAGAAGGCTTCGAGGACTTTTCTAGCGGAAACCTCTGCCTCATATGTCAAAATGTTGCATTTGACACAGAAGTCATTCCCGTCGTGCGCTTCGATTCTGTGCTTACCAAGCGGCGATNTTTTCCACCTAAAAACCTGGTTGGCTTAGAAGTAAAAAGAATCTGCTTCAAGAGCGTTGTATTCCGCGCTCCCATTGCAATTAGTAGTCGATGAGTCCTGTCGCCGCGGTCAGAGTCGCACACCACATAACACAACTTTTCAAAGATTTTTATTGTTCTACATTTTTATTCTTTAGCTTCTCCTCTTCTCGATCGCTTTGGTCCTCCTCCTTTTCAGCCTCCTCCTTCGCTCCTTCACCTGAAATTTGCAAATCCCAACAGGTTTATTTTCACCGGGGCTTCGCCCCGGTGACCTCTCCTTTACTTTGGTGAAGGGGGCCTACCGGACCCCCGCCCAAAGTGAAGGGGGTCGGAGCCTCGGCTCCTACTATCGCAAGTATGAGTACGAGGACACCCTGGATTAGTGATGCACAGAAGTCAGAATCCGCTTACGCGTGACAGACATCGGATGCTCCATGCGGTACCTCATATGAGTTTATCGTTATAATCACAATTAGTTGGTTCTATAATTTTTTCTTGTTACTTCAGCCTGGAAATCGCAAACACGCAAATTCACACATTTGGTGGTAATTGGTGTTTTGGAAGCGATTCGAAAACGTTGCTCGTTATGTAGAACCGGATTCTCTTTCTATAAAACGGAGTCACAAATTGTTTCAGCTCTCCACTCTCCAATGTATCCACCTCGGCTCTCTGGGTGAGTGCGTTTAAGCCTCAACAGTTCTGTTGCCGAATGTAGAAGCAAGTAATTACTATTTTAAACAGAGCACCCGTAGACATCCAGGAAGGTGGCTTAGCAAGAATGGTGATGACAAACATTCTGTTCTGAAACGTACGAAACATTGACCGCAGAAACCAACAGTGCTTAGCTTGATTGGTCATCCTAGAGAGCACGTGCTGATAAGAGACGCAGAATGTGGGATCTGGTTCGCTAACTAGGTTTTGCTTGGATATGAATTCGTAAATCTTAGTCCTGGCCGCATCATTGAAGGATCACGGCTTACTCCGAAGAAGTCGAGTCATAAGCAAGAACCCAGCTGCCTTAGATAAATGTGCGCGTGCTGCAGTGGCAGGAACACTATACTTCATAGTCATTCGGTTACTTGCGCAGGCGCTTGTGACATTCACGTAAAGGGACTCACAAAACTCAAGGAAAGCGCGATGAGACACCGAATGAACAACACGCTGATTTCATGTACGACTCATGTGCTTAGCGCTATTCCTCCGGTGATCATCAACCCTAGACTCCTGAAGATCACGATAACGGGTAGAATTTCAAACACCATTACTTGAGTGACTGCTGTCTTTAGTGCACCGAGCTGCTCCAAATCACACGTTTTCGTATCACTGATAAGTTCATAAGTCAAACGTTGCAGCACCAGCAATGTCCAACCGACGAAAATGAGGTAGGCGGATGCATTGCTGCTACAGTGAAGAACTGCTGCATTCTGAGTGCTGGGTGTGTTTCTCAGACAGGTTGAGAGAGTGTGATCAGCTTTTTTTTCCATCTGAGTAGCATTGATTTGATGTGATCATTCAAAGCAAATCAATTAGCAGGGGAACTTTCGCCTTCTGCATTCCCTGGCAATAGGTAGTGCAACATTTGCCAACTTGTGTGGTGATACATTTGGAGGTGATTGTTGCTTTTGGTAACCTTGCAGACGAACTTGCCAACTACTCAGACAAACGAATTTCGCCAAATTTATTGCAAACAAAAAGTTCCACCAAACGTATTGCCAAACAAACCCCTCCAAATATATCACCATTCGAGACTCGCCAAATGTATCGCCACACGGGCCTTGCCTTTTGTATCGCCACACAAACCATGCCCGTTGTATCGCTAAGCAAAATTTGAACGTGCAAAAATTTCGATAACACCGAGGATCGTGCCATGATGCTGACCCTAAGAGCCCGCTTAAAAAGAAAGGTAGGGCGTACTCAAGTACAGTGTCATCGATTCCAATAAATGAGACACGTACATCTCTTTTGTGAAGGTCAAGGCGCCCTGGTACTCTACCCCTATGAGGAAAGAGTAGGACATTAAAAACAGGTGTTTGGTGTTTTCATAAGTGAAGGAAGGAGTAAAGATAAAGAGTAACCCGAGTACTTTAACGCTACATATGTATATATGCTCACTAAGATGTGATTGCTTAGATAGTTTTCGCTTCTGCTATCCATGTGTGAACTTTTTTTTTCGATCTCTATCGCCCAGTGTAGAAAGAGTTCTCAGCGCCATTCTCAACGTGATCGGCATCATAAGCTTAGAGCTCTAGAGGTAGAAGTAATTTGCTGTTATTATTGAATCTTCACTGACATAGCACGTGAGTTTTGGTACTAATATTAGGTGCACCCAGAAGTTCCGGGGCAGTTGGTGGTGTTTCAGTGTTTAACATAGTTTTACTCCTTGCGGTTGCGATATCCAGCAATGATTTTCATGTATGTTGGTAGCCTGGAACATCTGCTACTCATCCCACGTTTGGTTCGGTGTCAAGTCACCGCTTTGCTTTGTTTTAGATACAAAACTGAGAAGCGACTCACAACGTTAACAACAACATTAACAATGCTTTTGCACAAATCATCTTCTCGAAAATGTCAAGAGCTTGTCGGTTTGTAAGAATCCCTAGTGAGAATGAGACCTTGGAAAAAGCTCCATGAGCGCGACGAAAATTCAGTCCTCACATAGGCGTTCGGAAAAAGCAAATTGAACCAGACCCAATGGAAAGTGACCGGCGACATTACGGAAAATTTATTCAACTATGTCATGTCATTTGAAAGAAATCTATGAGGAGGGGAAGATGAGTTGATGGTTTTTGCGTGAGCTGAGCAACGAACATCAATGTTGACACCTGAAGTCTACATATACATATTTTATCTCCAGACATTCTATCAAGCCATTTCTTGATTGGATGGTTATCATTAATAGGAAATGGGTCATGAACGACACTAAGAGGAGATCCTAGCAGGATGTAGGCCCCAGCGGCCTTCCAAAATTGAGCAAAACATGGATACACCCTTGAAAATTTAGGAGGATAACTGTCGAGTGTTACACCCTTCTGCACAAAGTAATGAAGGGGGAAGTTCAAAAATGTAAGACCAGCATAGGTGAAGCGCTGCTTTGGGATAACCGATACCATACCAGCATGTCGAAGTGTCAACTGTACCAAAAGTTGGCCACTTATGCTTCGAAGTTCTAACCTACCCTGTATCACTCCCTGGACCGTCTATAACAGACTATCACCTTTTCGTTCCTCTTCACCTCTATATCCGCTGCAAAACCTTTGATGAACACACCCTACTCGGAAAGGACGTGAGCCACCCTTTCGACTTTGAACCTGTCAAATTTTTTCCTTCTAGAAAAATCTCCTTTAGTCATTGGTCAGGAATGCCAATGCTTTATTCTTGTATCGACACCGATGATGGCTGATCCTCCAACTAGGGGTGGAATGAACATGTGACATTGCACAATTTCTTGCCAACACATTCCCTCGCCTTTTATATTGCCAAGCAGACACATTGTATTGCCAAACAGACTCTTTAAGTAAAATGTTAACTCGTAAAATGTATCGTATTACCGGAAACATTCTCTCACCAAATGTATCGCCACTAAACATCAGAATTTATGGGGTAACCAGTCACACTAAGCAGGGTGTTCATTGTCAGACCTCTCACTTGAACGTAGTATGTACATATGTACGTGGGCGGTTTGAAAAGTTTCCGGAATGACGATGAGAACAAAACAAATCGGATGCAGTTAATGTCTCATTTCTTAACCCAATTTCTTTGAAGCCCAGCACACGTGGTCCGGTCTGTTTTCATTTTTTCATTGTTCACCTAGAATGAATTCATTTGGAGTAGTCACAATACTCGAATTGGATCATGAGTAAGTCGTCGCTTGATCAAAATATCTTCTCGGACAGAGAGACCTTAGGCTGATCTGGCAGGTCAAACTGTGAGAAAGCTAAGGCAGGAAACTCATTGGATGAGGTGATGTTTTAGGTTTTTTATCACAAGCTTTCCTCCAAGTGGTAACTCATGCGGTCAAGCCGACATGAAGGGACAACTCCTATTCCTTGGTCAAACTCGTGCGTGTCGTTCGAGTTTTCACGTCCAGAACTCCCATTGGCGAATATTTAGCAGTGATAGGCTTCCCATCCTTCCCTTGAAACTTTCAGAAACAGATGACATCACCAACCCACATCGGTGTACGTTACGTTCCTATCCAGAAGCCATTCCTCGTATCTAGCCTACTGTTTTCGTCGCCTTTATTGTGACCAGCTTAAAGCACATAATCTAATCTCTCATACGGATCACAATTTTGGATTCAAATGAAACTCATATTCTCAAAATAACTGACTGACTTTCATGTTGGATTGTGTTCTTTCAGGGGTTGGGCAAATGCGGCACAGTGTTTTGAAAATGTTTTTTCAAACTCAGTTTGTCGGGTAAAATGGAAATTAATCATAATTGAGAGATGCTTCAAAATCCCTCATTTAGCATGTATTCCCATCTTTCAAAACCTTGTGAACGATTTTTTCCAGATTCCCTAAGATGGTGACCTTTTTTCGGCATTTCGCGCATGGTTTGTTATTTGCTCGGGTTCTGCTACCGCTGGTTTTCAAAACTCACGCACTCCGGGTGAAAATGGAGGTAATAATTTTTCAAAATCATCATCAAATTACTATTTAGCCTACTTGTGTGTTATCTCTTTCAACTGAAAGGAACAATAACTGCCAAAATTTCACACCTGACTGCAACTGGGCGCAGTAGAAGTTGCACAAATTGATCCACGTGTCAGAAACAAAGCCTTGATCATACCAAATCGAGATTAATAGTCAAATCATGTGAAGAACTGGCCAACACATTTGCATGAAAATTCTTGAAAAGGAACAACTCCTTGGTGGTCATTCCGGAATTTTTTCAAACCGCCCTCGTATGTACCAAACGACTTGGAGAACAGTTAAGACATTCTTTCTCAAGTGAAAGCGAACGACTCCTGCTCACTCCGCATGTATTCAAAGAAGCGGTATATAAATTGAGCATTGTGATTACAGTCTGCTGGGTCTTATTATTTTGAACAATTATTATTTTGTACGTCGGTAAACAGTGAAGTGACATAGAAGGAGTCTATCACGCATTTCATGTCAAGTTTCGCTTCGCACAACTGTTCAAGAGAGTGAGTGGTGTTTGTCAAGTGAGATGGCATCTGGTTAGAAGTCGAACCACAATTTTGTTCAGTTGGCCCTTGATCTTGTTTTGTAGGTCCCCATTGACACTCATGGGGTACCCATGTCGAGACAATTTAGCTATAACCGAGACCATGAAGATGCTTCACGATGATCGCTTGTTTGCAATCGAGTGTCTTCGCCAACATGTGAGTGTCCGCTTCAGGCCTCGCTTTCAGAGCATCCTGCAAATTGTTGTCATTCACAGTTGCTGGGCGTCCAGAACGTGGGCGATCTTCTATGGTGACATCGCCGCTCTCAAAGCGTTTGTACTAACGAGACACCGTGGAATATATAATATGTTATATATTTTGTCATTGTAGTTTTTCCCGCTTGTTTTTCTCAATTCTCTTTCCTTTTTCCACTGTTTTTTAATGTAGGACTGAATGACTCAAAATTCGATTTCTTCTATTGGTATTAGAAGCGGTTTCTTTCACGTACATTTCCAAAAGAGGCTTTGTAAAATGATGTTTTCTCAAAGAGGGCTTTTCTTTGATATTGGTCTGAAGAAGAGCTCATGGTGGGGCCTGGTTGCTGTTTCTCGGTTGTCGTAACAGGCCTCATTCCATCAATCGAAGTAGTTATGTATTTGTTGTGTTTCTCCCTGTACGCCGTTGAAAATTTGCGTTGTCCATTCCCACCGTATTTTTGAAGCTGTTTTAGTAGAAGTGGGTTCTCTCTTGTTCTTTCATATCATCTGTTTCCCTTCAGAATCTTCATAGAACCTATTTTGCTGCATTCTGCATGAAGAGGATGTGAAATGGCCGGGGGGTCGATAACTGGGCAGCTCAAAGGCAGCACGACCGCGTTCCTCCAGCAGTAGTGCTTCGGTTTCAAACTAAATTTTGGGCGTGGCCTTCCTCCCGATTTTTGCCATCCTTCCCTTGATTGCTGCTAAAATAGGCGAGGACGTTAATGACAGCACATAAAGCTAGAATGGCAACACTATCGGCGCTGGAAAGCAGCTTCGTCCCGCTTCAGTCCTGCCATTGCAGTGGCAAGAACCAGTGTAGTTGGTTCGTCCTGTGTTCGTCCTACTGGGCTGGGGTACCCGGTGATTCCGGGATGTCAAACGCAGCCAGGATACGTTTCTACAGCAATTACACCGCGAGGCCACTATTCTATTTGCTTTTTTTTTGTTGTCCCACTAGCTGCGTTCCACCTAAAAGGCCACTATTTTGGAGGGGAGAGAAGAATTCTATAACACTTCGAGACCTGGGTGGGCAGCTCAAAACGAACGAATCTCAGATCTAGCTGTGTTCCTAACGCGGACCTGAGCAAGCTCATGCTTACCCAAGCTTCCTCAAAAATGTTACCGAACGCGTGCGCGCCTTTCGTTGCAGCGCAGGTGGACTTCCGCAACCGCACGCGTCCGCAGCCCAGCATCTCATCTGGCCAATTCCGTTGGTCCATGGTTTCACCCGTGGCCTCAGCCAACCAGACAAGCCCCGCAGAGCTCACCTAGACTCCGCCGGAGCGAAGGCACGACTAAGCTCTGACACTTAACGACCGGCTTACATATATCTCACAGGGGCAGGATGTCACGTGACAATGAGGGGGGAAGAACGCAGGACATGAGGGGGTGGAACGCAGGTTAAACGACACCACACTTCACTGGTCAGCAGCCTGCCCCCTTAACGCAGCCGAAACACAGGGTTTGCTGCTCTCGAAACTAGGAACGCAGCAATTCTTGATCATGCAGCGATGTCTGCCTTTCATTTCTTGGGGGCGTAGCTCAGCAGGTTCTGCTGCATTTGCCTTGCCCAGTTATCAGAGTGAGAATCTGCTGCTTTCTCTTGCTTCATCCTCTCCAGTGCTGAGCTGAATTCCATCTATTTTCTATCTGCAAACAAGCCACGGAGACTTGCGAGTTAACAAAGGAAATTATTTGAGCCTATTCATGGAACTGCACAGCCATTAATAACGCTTCTATTCTAGTTTCCAGATCAAGATCCCTTGCTACCCTTCTGTATTCGAACAGGAAAAAAGCGAATATGGTGAAAATGGGCCATTACTGAGAGCATGAGGTATTCGCAGTTCTTCGTTCTCATATTTCTTATAACTCCTTTTGTTGGAAAACCCCCAAGTACCTTTTGTAAGAAGGCTTCTTGCGTTTTGGAAATGAACTGCGCAGCAGCAAAGGTCACTGAAATGACGAAAACCCCGCTTTTGGTAGGGTCAAAGTACCCGCTCCTTGAAGCAGGTATTTGCTCCAACCTGTGCTGGCTGTCCACCACAGCAGCAACGACAGGTGAACACCTCTTGACCTTTCCGATCAATGAGATCATCGGTGTTACACGTCTTTGCACGTTAATTTGCTCCGGCAAACTGGTACAAACCCGGTCCCGGACAACGGGTTTGAGAGCCAATCCGGGACATTTCATGAAACATGCATGTTTAGTGCTGGAATCAGTGCATCGAGGAGGTTTGGAACGTGTTGATAGCTTAGACAAGAATATGTGATGGGCCACTGGCTTCAAGCCTGCTATACATCTATGCCCATCACTTTAGTAGATTTCATGTATTCTACAAATTTGGTTATAATATGTTAAGACACTTGCATGAAAACCTGCTGGTTTCCTTCTGAGATTAGCCAGATATGTATGCTGTTTCTAACTGTCTTCCTCGGAATCAGAATATGTAGCTCACAGTTTAACGTAGTGAACATTGCAGCATAGTGCTTTGTCTTGATCAGCAATCGATGAGTGCTTCTTTGTTAGTATTTATTCAATTCAGTGAGCTTTCGGCGCTGAGCGCCTTCGTCAGACCTTAAAGGCAGCACCCACGATAATTTTCATGTCAGAACTTCTGAATGTTTTTGGGTCTAAACGATAGTCCCAGTAATTCTACACAAGTTGCACTACCAAAGGCATCCGCATTCTCGAGATATAACAAGTTGAACACGGGATCCGGGGATCCCCAGGCCAGTTGTAGCGGAGTGCGTATCAGCTGTTTTCTGCCGCAGTCAGTCGGTTTTCCAAAGGTAACGCTTGTTTCTCATGCCCATTTTGAAAAGTTCCTCACTGTGGTAATCTGCTACCTTCTGTTTAAGTCCTCTCAATTGTTCTTCGACCATATGATCCTTTGTTTTACTCATAATTGTCAAGTTTTCACATCTGGTATGAGTTTCAGTTTTTTGGCTCTTTAAAGGCAGCACCCACGAAAATTTTTGTCATCGAGATTTTAGCGCAGTCTTAAGTTTTTGACTACGGTGAGCACGAGGGTATCGGTCCATTTTGTTAAAACTTCTGAAAAGCCGATTTCTGAATGTCCTTGTTTCGCTGAGTTAGATCGGAATGGCCGAGTTGCATTGACCGAAAAGTCGATAATGGTGCCTCTGTCGTCACGTACTTTTTCGACAAATTTGGGTATTTTCCCGGATTTGCAGTGTTTTCGAGCAAAAGAAAACGGGAATAGGAAAAGGGAAGGATGACAGTTGCGCAAATGTATCCGTGGAGCAAAAACAGAAAATGTAAGGCAAAGGACAAGAAGAAATATAGCTAATTCACAATTAGAGATAACAATTAAACGATACGATCTGGAAAAGGGTGAAAAACTATTGAAAAGTGAAAATAGAAAGTTTTCCTGGCAATTATGACCAAAATAGCAGATGAACTGAGGTGAAAAGGGCGCGGAAAAGAATTTTTCATAGGAAAAACTCAGTGACGGCAGGCAAAAACAGCTGATCCGTTTCAAGTGCCGCTCCAATGCTGCGCTTGCGAAACAGGAGAACTCGTACCAGCAGGCTGGTTTGTATTGTTGTACTGGAGTTCTACTTGTAATATTCCGCGTAAGCCATGACCTCCGACACCATTTTTATTGCAGAATTGTCGGGACTATGCATGAGATTTGAAAACTTCCAAAAGCTCGAAGATGAAGATTATCGTGGGTGCTGCCTTTAAACTTAACCATAAGTTTTCTTTCTTTTCATGAGGTATGTTTCCGGAGTTAACATCCTAATTCCTTTTCGTTTGTGCTTGTTCTCCTCCAGAAAAGCTGCAGAATTAGTCAAGTCTCCACGTGCGCTAAGAAATTTGTCGACAACAAAGGTAGCGTTATCGACTTTCTTGATCTACTCCATCCGCGTAACTCGGCCAACTTGCTACAAAGCAGCAAATTGGTGGTATGCAAAAACCATTTCGCCATGAGTTCTGGGACAAATGAACACTTTATCTACGTTCCTCATAGCCAAATACCCAAGATCGCGTTGAAACATGGGTAACGAATTTTTTCGTGGGTGCTGTCTTTAATACAACTACACAATACGCTACAACACACATAACAGTTATTTACAAATGAGACGAACCGATCACAATGAAGGGAGGGTGAGAAGTGAGAGTACAGTATACATTGTGACAAACAATGATAAATACCATAAACAACCATAACACCCGGACTGGTGGAGCGGTCGGTGTCAAGCAATGAGTGTTAATGCCTCAGCCAGCTCATCCCTACTGTTAATCTCCGGACGGTGCCGCTTTATTTCTCGGGCCTCCATGACCTTCCTTTCGACAGGGTGCTCGAGATGGCGGTGCAGCACTTTGACTTCGAGGAGTGGAGGGGGTTCTCGAGTGTGCACCTCTGTGCGGTGCTCCGAGAAGCTGTTGGTAGGGTATGATTGTGGGCTGGTAAGTGCTCGACGATGTTCGTTCAGCCGTTCCCTCAGTGGTCGTCCTGTTTCTCCTATATATCGCCGACCGCAGTTAGTGCACGAGATCATGTACACCGTTCCACGTAGGTGGCAAATTTTGTGATCACTGCAGTACAGGCAGTCCTCAGCATCGCATCGACTCTCGTATATGCGGGATGACGTGAGAATTTCTCTGAGATTGGGAGGAGGTCGAAATATTAGTCGCACTGGGAGCCCGCATCTTTTCACGACAATGACTTGCTTTGAGATGTGTTCATTGATGTGCGGCAAGACCAGTGCGATTCCGTCAGGAGCCGAATGAGGCCTCCAAGTATTCATGCTCCCATTCTTGTAACCATTCTCAGATAGAATCTTTCGGATTGTTTTGTTACTTTCCCCGTGGTTCGCTGCAATTCGTTCACTGGTCTTTCTTAAATTTCGGGCTACATTCACCTTCATATACATCGGATGAGCACTTCGTGAATGCAGCATGATATTCTTCGACGATGCTTTTCTGTGCCAGCGAATCCCCGGTCTTCCATTGTTGAATCGAACTCGAGTGTTCAAAAACGGCAGGAATCCGTCTTTGCCCGGCTCTTCCATTGTGAACCTGATGTTCACATCCATCGAGTTCAACTTCGCGAGCGTTGAAGTCACAACAGAAAATGACGAACCAATCGCGAACACGTCATCGATGTACCTCTTATAGAATATTATTCCGTTCGTTAGCGACGCTTTCTCGATATGATCGAGAAAGCGAGCAACGGGGCAATGCGAATCCTCATTGCAAGTCCACGTTTTTGGGCGTAAAAGATGTTATTGAAGCGGAATACGTTACAAACTAGCGTAGCTTATAACGGTTAGTTATAACGTAGGTTGTTTATGGTATTTATCATTGTTTGTCACAATGTGTACTGTACTCTCACTTTTCACCCTCCGTCCATTGTGATCGGTTCGTCTCGTTTGTAAATAACTGTTATGTATGCTGTAGCGTATTGTGTAGTTGTATTAAGGTCTGACAAAGGTTCCCGGTATTTCCCTGAGGACAGCTCTGCTTTGCCCTAAATTGCTTAGGCAGATGTTCAAGTATAACAGTTTAGGGCACCTTTCGGACCACTTCTAGCTTTTTAGCCCCAAGTTCAAAAAGGGCAAAACGGTATCACGCTTCGTGTATGAATGGTACGTACCCGCGGACGCTGGATTTCGTTCGTTATATGCGCAGCAAGTTATCCTTTGCATAAAATGACCAAGCTACAGGAAAAATTGAGTGCAGAGCAGAACTATTTAGCCTTTCGAAATTTCACTGAAAGATATAGACACTCATCTAGGATGGAGACGTGTAGGAACTAGATCACTTCTTGACACAAAACAATTTTCTTCCTTCAGTGATGTTGAATTGGAAGTCATTTCATTCATGAACGTCAGAAGAAGGGATTCTGACATGCTTCCACCCCTTAATCGCGCTTACAACTCCAATTCTCATACACATACTGACAAAAGTCATCTATGAATGTTGAACAGCCTACTTTTGGTAGTTCTGTATGCTGCGGAAAATACGAAGAAAAATAGAACTTCTCAAGGATTACAATTCTTATTGCACTCAGCGAAAAAATCCTTATGGAACGGGAAAATTGGTAAACCATGCTAGTGCGTTGCACTCAAGCCGCGCACGTATTCAGAAACTTCGGGTCACCGGTGCCACCCCACATGAACGCAAATCAAAGGAAATCTCCCAGACTGGCACTAGCAGAACCCCAATAGCCGAAAATTACTGTAATTGGCACATGTGCTTTTCTTGGTGCGGCACCGGTGCCCCGAAGTTTCTGAGTACCTCTGCGTCGATTCTATCTTATAGCTATGCTCTCCAAGTTGCGCTTCGCTGTGAAACTATAGCATGAATATGTACTCTGAGGTAAAATTGTCGGCACATCCTATGTTAAACTTGAATTATGTGTTCAGATATCATCAAGTTGTTGGGGAAATATGCGGCTGATACACTCCGTCCAAGCTTGCAATTAGATGAACACATGGATGTCCATCCTTCTTTGGTGAGCCGAACATTTCAATTCTGTCAAAACTGCATATACTCGGGCAAATGCTCGCATAACACATTGGTGGAACAAATAGCTTCATATGTACATAGTCAGTAAAAACGTTTATACGAAAACTCCTCCTTGCGAATAGTCCGCGTTAATTCCTAAATTAGCAGGTAGGGTTCATGAATAATTCTATTTACTAAAGAAATACGTTGAACGTTCTACGTTAAGAGGATATTACGGCGAGCAAGCCTTTCTGAATCATACTCTGATGTTGAACAGCAATACATTTGGCGAGGTTTGTTTGGCAACCTTGCAGGCGAGCTTGCAAACTACTAACGAAAGAAGCCAAATTCATAGGCATTTTCTAGCAGAACACAGCCTAGCTATTTGTTTATACGCCGGGAGACTAGGATTTTTTCCTATGTAGAAT
Organism: Ancylostoma ceylanicum; assembly: GCA_000688135.1. Lineage (NCBI taxonomy): Eukaryota > Metazoa > Nematoda > Chromadorea > Rhabditida > Ancylostomatidae > Ancylostoma > Ancylostoma ceylanicum. The sequence continues at coordinate 1,196,990 of JARK01001349.1, read as the reverse complement.
GTCCTTTTTGCACGAGTTGGCTACAATGTACATTTACAAAAATGTCCTGCTGCTTGAAGCAACTCCGTGCCACCGCAACTCCATTCGTGCGCGTCTATAATGCCTAGGCGTGCNGATTCCTAAATTAGCAGGTAGGGTTCATGAATAATTCTATTTACTAAAGAAATACGTTGGACGTTCTACGTTGAGAGGATATTACGGCGAGCAAGCCTTTCTGAATCATACTCTGATGTTGAATGGCAATACATTTGGCGAGATTTGTTTGGCAACCCAGACGAGCTTGCAAACTAGCCAGGCAAACGAACCTCGTCGAATGTATCGCCAAACAAGAAGTCCCGTAAAATGTATTGCCAAACAAGAAGTCCCGTAAAATGTATCGCCATGCAAACCTTGCCTTTTGTATCGCCAAACAAACTTGAACACGCAAAAATCTTGATAACACCGGGGATCGTACCGCAGTTCTGATATTGGAAGTCCGCTGCCTTACCAACTGCGCCATCCTAGTCGACACCGATGATGATTGAATCACCCGCTAAGAATGAAATGAACATATTAACCCGTAAAATNCACAACAAAATTTACTTCCTCAGTAGGATATAGACAATGGACAAAAAACATTCTAAAGCTAAAACGAGGATCTTCACAAGTGAGAATGAGAAACACAATACTATGCACAGTATCAAACAAAGACAAATAAACCATGCTATTTAAAAGATACATCAACAAATATCAAAGGAGTCGTAGTCAAAATATAAAACTCAAAAAAAGAGGAAACGCACAAAAAAAAACACTTCATGTAAGTCAACGAAATCGTCTGAGTGATAAAAGGTACCTGACTTCTTCGAGATAAGAATATGGAGGTAAGGCGGATTACCGAGTGTAGAGCATGAGGTGAGCCATGAGTAGGAACGAGAAAAATCCAAGTCCGAGTGAAAAGTCCATGTCCGAGTAAAAAGTCCATGTCCTGGTTATTCCTGGTCGTGGTCTTCGTCGCCGTCTTCAAGAGCATTTCGGTTCGTTTCGTTTTCTGCGTTTCCGCTTCTTTTTCTATTTCTTCGCATTCTTCGTCCGGGTTGGCGGTTTTCAGCTTTTCCGATAGATCTCCCTAAACAATATCAGTATTTTTGAAGGAGTGGACTGCTACATTTTAAAAACTAAACTCACAAAGCCACTTGTATGCAGTGCAGAATGCCCCGCTCGGTGTTCCGACGTTCCAGTTCATCGTTTTCANAAAAAATCCAAGTCCGAATAAAAGGTCCATGTCCGAGTGAAAAGTCCATGTCCTGGTTATTCCTGGTCGTGGTCTTCGTCGCCGTCTTCAAAAGCATCGTCGTTGGCAACCTGCGTTTCCGCTTCTTTTCCTATTTCTTCGCATTCTTCGTCCGGGTTGGCGGTTTTCAGCTGCCTCCGATAGATCTCCCTAAACAATATCAGTATTTTTGAAGGAGTGGAGTGCTACAATTTAAAAACTAAACTCACAAAGCCACTTGTATGCAGTGCAGAATGCCCCGCTCGGTGTTCCGACGTTCCAGTTCATCGTTTTCATCACACAGCGGTGTCCCGCCACACTTCATTGTCTCCATGACGAATCCTAAATGTCATTGATATAAAGGAAAGGCAAGCGTGAATATTATAAAAATTTTCCCTACCAATGATCATCTGATAGGGGGATCACTATAAAGTGGTTCTTCTGCGCTCTGCTGCGTGCAGTCACAAACCGACGGTTTGGTTCGTCATATGCCTGAAATTACAATATCGGACTGTGTCATGAATGTGCAGTATATCCATTGTATTACGCGTTCATGAAACAGTCCATACCTGCAGGACCACATCTCTGACGAACTGTCTGAAGAACCTGTGGGCGTCGTTGACGGACACGACCTTGGGGAATGTTTCCGAGTTTCTCAGACTCTCGTAGACCGCATTTAAGGAGCATCCTAGGAAAAATATCAACAGGAATGGATGCACTATTAGTGCGAGCTGATCGCAGTCGCAGTTGCGGACAAAGTCGTCTATTTTGGTGCACTCCTTCAGCTAACAGACCATACATACTCAGTGGAGAGAAAAGGACGCACCTACTATACGTCACATTTTTGCCTAAGGAAGTAGTCCTGCCTGCAGACTACTACTACTCCAGTAGATTTTCAAAACTTCTCAACCTATTTCTTCACATCGAGGTGTAAAGATAGTCCACAACTAAACAAAAGAGGCAACGAATTTAAATCAGTGTACCTCTCTACAAGTGGGATCCGCTTCTTCATCTCCTGCTCTTGCTTCGCCATCATTCCTTCCCACATCCTCAACATTCTCAGCATCCATCACAGTTTCCGCTCCAGTTAGGCTCAGATCCGAATCAAAATCCGATTCCATTCGATACCACAGCGATCCTGAAATAAACAAACATGCACTCAAATAAAACATGCTCTGCATTCAACCAAACGGATTCTCGAAAATCATGATCATTTCGACTCGGAGAGTTTCTTCAGATTGACAACTGCACGGCGCACGCGATGCAATTGTCGTCGTTACATAATAAGCGAACGAATCCCTATCCAAAAAAGGATTTTCGAAAATCGTTTGACTACTTAGAAATCAAGGAGTTGCTTCAAGTTGACAACTGCACTGCGCACGCGATGCAATTGTCGTCGTTACATAACAAGCGAACGAATTCCTATCCAAAAAAGAATTTTCGAAAATCGTTTGACTACTTAGAAATCAAGGAGTTGCTTCAAATTGACAACTGCACTGCGCACGCGATGCAATTGTCGTCGTTACATAACAAGCGAACGAATTCCTATTCAAAAAAGATTTTCGAAAATCGTCTGACTATTTAGAAATCAAGGAGTTGCTTCAGATTGACAACTGCATCGTGCGTGCGATGCAATTGTCAATCCACCCGTGAAAAAGTTATCTACAGTATTCACAAAAGTGATCTTCACATTCAAGAGAAACAGAGGAGACATAGAAACAGGGAACATGAGCATAATGATGTAATCACTAAAATGGTGATACGAAGAGAAGAGGAATCATAGTATGGAAAGTGAGACGTCAAGAGAGCTAAACGTGCATGAGCACAATTGATTTTGACGAGTGCCTCACTTCAAAACCATAAAACACGCACTCCACAGAACAGAAACACAAATGATTACGAAATCTAATATTTCGACGGCGAGGCGCGCTCACGTGACTCCATGATCGCTTCGGGACCGCACCGCGCACACTCCGTGGCGCCCCCTAACAATGCCTTGCGTTTCTCCCAAAAGCGCTGCTTCGCACAAAAAATGTCTTCTTTTGTGCAATTCGCGTATTTTGCACCAGTCAAGAAGGGCCTTTTTCAATTAAGATCAGGAAAAATTGAGTTCACTTGTAAAAGGTCTGCAAAACGCCGTTGTCTCCAGGAATGACCATTTGCGCGCTTTCAGATAGCCCAGGTCCGGGTATCACAAATACCTACTAATCCCACTGATTGAGATCGAAGCAGCTGGGTTGCCGCTCGATGAAACCGATAGAACTCAAAATATATTTCTAGCCCCGTCCTGAACTAAACGATACTTATATGTATGCCGAAGCACTATTACGGTAAAACATTGCCTAAGGACATTCCAACTGGGTTTGTGTAACTTCAGGGCAGGACAAATTTACTCAGAGGAAAAATGGGTCTTATTACCGCATTTTTGGCCCACCCTGTACATATTTTCGGCCTCTCCACTACGACCTTTCCCTATTGTTAATTTAAATCAAATGTTTCGATACTGTTGGGTATACAGCGGCTCAACACGGTCCCCCTCGAGTTCAAAATCGCCAGAAGAAAATTTGCGAACCAGTTTGTAGCCCACACTGCCTGTGACGAGCATGATTCCGAGCAAAACAAATACGAGTTTACCGAACACCTCGGTACAGCGTCTGAAGTCACCAACCGTGATCACCCGAAAATCGTGTCGGCTCATCATTTGTTAGCGACTCTATGAAGACCATCTCGGAAGGGAGAGCCAGAATATTTAAGCAGGATTCTTTTTCGAAAGCGGATTAACAGCTCTGACAGAAAGACATACAAGCTGGCTTGAAGTTGTTCAAGTTGGACTGAAGAGAAAATTTTATCAGTACATACCAGGAAACGGCAACAATTTTCGCAACAGCCTGATAGTTATGTACCTTTCATGGGGACGTCATTCTGCGTTGGAGTCCACAACATGGGCGATCTTCGAAAGCAACTTCACCGATCTCGAAGAGCTGGTGCAGCTAAGCAGAGTGAAATCCTAACTAACGTCCATTAATGCAGCGCAGATACTGGAGACACTGCTCCTTGAAGAATTTCCTTACTCGTAATGGACAGTGGAGACTCGAAGAGTGGCTGAGTTTCCCTAACTTACATGCGCTGCTCGTGAAATATTCTACTTTCTTCTGGTGAAGCATTTGCGGAGTTGCTATAACATGAAGTGTCAGAGAACTTCCTAGAGAAGTTAATGGGTAGGCGGAGTGAAAGAGATCACGGAGGAGAAGGGTAAAAAGCAAAAGGACTTTTCTTACAAATACTCAGTAGATAAAGGATGTTTTCTATTAGAAGCACCCTTCTCTAGCCTTTGATGATGTAGTGGCGTGACTATGGCTGAAAATGCTCCAGACAAAATCTGAAACACGAAGTTGTCCACTTCAAGATCACTATATGTTTGCGGTTTCGTTTGGCTCCCCCCACTCCTTTCCCCAAATGGGTGCCAGAAACTGGTTCCGATCTCAAAGAGGTCCTTCTGGCTTGCGGCTGGACAAGTGTTGTCTTAACTTTTGTTCGTTTTCCGAACCGCCACTTAACTACGTAAATAGTGTCTCGATAAAGGTTATGCGATTCCAGAAAGAGAGAAAGAGGGAAAGGTCTGAAAACAAAAATGTGCTTTCACAACTGTTCTTACATGAGTAGGTTGCTGTGAAGCACGTATTATTTGCCTATTGCATGAGAGAACTCTGGAAGTTTAAAGGAAAGGCTCGACGGGCATGTAGAAATAGTCATAGAACCACTAGGAAAATAGAATTTAAATAGATAAAACCCAACATGAATAGCTGGAAAAAGGATGATGACGGTATACACATTGCTGCACATCGCTTGAAGATGCCCTGCAAAAAGCTCGAGGAGACCCTTCCTTCTTTGGTGTTGATCTGATTTTTGACATGTGCTCAGTGCTTGTTTAGGCCGCCTGGATCCCGGACGAAAGCAAGGCGAGTGCCGGCTGGCCGTGAAGAGGCCGCATGTTTGCACTTCCAGTTCTCATATCACACTGTGTCAGGCGCGATTATTGGAAACAAAATGGTCGGCGCGCTTGACCTCAGAACAATGACGGCGGAATTCCTGCGGACCGAGGCGCACCGGTTTCCGGATACCGGACAGCCGGATGGGCAATTTAAAAGGGCAGGACACGGGCGGCCGCTTGCGCCTAACGTTCTTCGTCATGAAGGTGCAGCTGCTAATCCTGGCGATTGTACACCTCGGTGGGCGCGAGTTCATCCGCATTCGATTCCTTGCAGTTCCCGTGTGACCTAAACCAACTGTTCCAGGAAGTTGCGAATTGGAAAGCAGAAGGGCGATAGTAAAAGCTACCAAAACGCCCTGCTGTGTGGACACCCTGCTGCCAGGGGTGTGCCGAGCCCTGTACAACAGGAACCACGCGAAGTTCACTCGACAGTGCAGAACCAATCCCGACTTCAGCTTCATTCAGTGCTGCCACTCCTGCCACTTCAACGACACCTTCTTCACCGGCAAAAGTGAGTTGCTGCAGCCAGCACTGTTAACTCATGGAAAAACTAGGAAGTTCAGGCCGACCGGTCGTGGCTGACCTCTATCGGAAAGATGCGGAGGAGCTGCTGATGAAGAACGACCCGCTGAGGTGTTTCGACCGACATGGAAGCGCCTTCTGCGAGGCGTTCGCCTCGAAAAGCGGCTCATGGTCGCGAGGTGGATTCACCTGTAGCCATGCGGCGCTCGCTTTCAGGCTCTGCCGGAAGACCTGTGGATACTGCAGCGGGCAAATTTTTGTTCATTAGTTTATTTAGCAAAAGCGCTCAATGGCATTCTTCCTTTATATTGTCTTTTTTCAGTTCCGCTACGACGACCATCGACTACAGCTCCGACATTGCGAGGAATCCGAAGGAGTGTCAACGTTTATTGTAAAGCATCGGTTGCACGCCAATTTTTCCACTTGCCCCATCAAGAATACGTAATATTTCCCTTTATTTCCGCTTCGATGCTTATTCTCATTGCTTCTTGTGTACCTCAATATCTCTATGGATTTCTGTATATACATATTTCTTGATCCCTGTCATATCTCTTCGATACACACCCATTTATAGTCCGTTTCAAACCGACAATAGTTGAGTATTTGTGCGCACTACCTGCGTTTTTCGCCTGCCTCTCCGGATGCGTCACTATTTCGCGTTCTCTCTTTCTCTATTACTATGTTCTCCGGTGAAAAGCACTATACATATGTACCTCTGCATCATGAGGTAGTCGCCAGGGCATTATCTGCCGACGCAGTTACCTCATTGGGCCTCCTACTGAAGACTGCAGCACGGCTGCAGCGACTTTCAATCGTCTGTAGATCATAATGATTTACTAAGGATAGAATTAAATCGGCGGAATTCCAATTCGGAAGTACCAAAGATCTTGGAATTGAATTCTAGCCTCGTGCAGTCTTCTAACTGCCACTTTTCTGAGCAATTTAACTAACCTATGCCAGGTCATTGATACTATTTATGTCCCTCCAAACTTGTTTTTTCTGACTTCCTAATATATCTCACTTACTTATTTCCACGTGGGTATACCTCGCTAATTTATGCAACTTCGAGAATATGAGTACAGTGCTAAAACATCGAAGCAAAGACAATGTTCGAACTAGCAATACAATATTAAAGTCATTCAGTTGTACTAACACAACTATAAATCACGAACTAGAAAGTAGATCTCCTTAGATACTTACCTACCTATTTCTTTTATTGTATGAGTGAGCACTGCAGAATAAGTTTTTTAGAAAGTCGAAAGAATTCAGCCGGATCTCCATATACCAACTTAGATTGTGAACTGTTTCTTGCTGAAAAAAAAACTTCCGAGTTTTGAAATTCTGGCTTTTACAACATTTCAGCACATTAGTGATAAGCGCCTTAAAAATCCGCCTCGAAAAGAACGTTTCAACTGCATTTTCACAGCAACCATATCGGGACAGTAACCGCATGAAAGGAGGTAAATTCACTGGCCTGGAATTAGATAACGCTTCAAAGGCGTGAAGACCCAACAAAACCCAGCATTTGGATTACTCTCAGCGAAAAGAAGCGTTTGTCCCTTTTTGCTACTCCTACCAGAAATTATTAAAATGCACGAGCGGGTGAGTACCTGTTGTCTTGATCTGTAATTTTTTCCATAGAAAGGTTCTTGTGAAATCTTCAAATATTCCAAAATGGGAAATTCTTGAAATACTTGACGATCTACATATATAATCTAATCAAAACTTTGTAAGAGGTTCCTGAATATGAAAATCTAGCCATTGAAGAAATTAAAAAGGTCGTAAGCTGTTTGTTTTTTTTTCATGCAAAAACGACATCCTATTCGATGTGTGAGAAAAGTAAACAACCAACTAGAAAAAGTGGAAGAAAAGTGTATTCCGAACTTTCCACATTAAAAGTACCACAAGTGGTTTTGAAACCACGTCCGACACACTGACAAAGAATTTTGAGGGTTTTTGCGCTGTTTTTTTTAACGTTAATGCAACAAAATAAATATAATATAATATTGGGTTGGGCAATAAGTTCGTGCGGTTTCTTCACCTTAATTTTTTACTGAGAACTAAGCTCTGTTTGACTACGTGTCAGTAATCGTTTTGTACCCTTAGCCCAGATGATGTCTCCCTTCCAAAAGTGGAGTTTAAAGGACACGGAGACGTTTACGCGCTAGGTTTTGCTACAGATGTAAAGAAGAACCACCAAGAATGCTAAATCCTAGCGACAACAGAGTTTAACTGATTCAGTTCGTGAAAAGATTTTGAAGGGCTCAGTACGAAGTGACAATTCCCATTGAGAGGGCGCGTCGCCTCTGGGCAAATTCAACCTAAAAGGTATCCGACATGCTAGGATAAAAGGTAAATTTACTCATACAACCTCTAAAGCCTGAAGCGGACCTTGACCAATTATTTTGGTTACTTTCTTAGGCAATTTCTAGAGTTTCATTGAGAAGTTACAGTTGAGAGTCTCAAATTGGGTCGTTCCAAACAATTTGGCTTTTCATAGAGAGCGAACCGGGGAGCTGCTCTGTCTCTGATAGCATTAACAGCGGAGGAAAAGGGCTACATAGACGGCTTGTGGTGATTCATGTTGCTCGTGGAAAGCAGTACTTTTAGTGTCCCTAAGAAACCGCACGAACTTATTGCCCAACCCAATAGCTATGATCAATAATCTGGTGAGGACTCCGTAAAAACAACTTTGAACAACTCAGAAACTGATAATAAGCATAATTTGCCTCCTCTCTCAAGATGTTTGCTTTGTGATTGCATGCTATTTATCTATATATTTCTGTTTATTTCAATGTCAATTTCATCCAAAATTTTTAAACTGATGTTCGCTTTGTACAAAGTTTGCGTAATGGTTCTTGTATCGGGTTCCATGATAAATATATTGTGTAAAGTCTATTGTGAGCGTTCATAAGATCATGCACATTGAACAAACCCTTGAGTTGAACCTGCAGATGTGCTCCAGTCAATTCGAATGATATGTGTCCTAGTGGCAGTCTCCACTCGCCCCCACCCCCTCACAATTGCTGATTTTTATGCGAGTCATGAGGCGACGCTAATCACAAAGGTGTACATGATTTTTTTTTCAAGTGCCGGAAAACGAGTACTAAGCGCGCCCCACATTTTGAGGAGATTAACAAGTGAATGCGAGACACCTGTGACATAAATACATATGCCCCTGTAGTATAAGAGGGAGGAGGGGTGAGCTGTTTATGGAACCGCCCCGTTCTGGAGTGTCGCTATATTTCACTACTTCGCGGAAAAAACGGGATTTTGCTTCGGATTTCAGCTGACGCGAAGGTGTGTCACGGGTCCATGACAGAACGCCGAGAAGCGGTGCTCTGGAATAGGGTTTCTTTTATTTCTGCTGGCACGATGGTGAAGCTCGATTCTCGAAGAGCACCGCGCCTCTCACGCTGGGATCGCCGCCCTTACGGGAATTCAGTTCTCTTGATAGTTTTTCGTCGTGTGTGAACTATCAATAAAACTTTCCAGCTATTAAGAAAACCCTATGGTTCGCTGCCACAGCGATTATTCTCGCGCGAGCAGTGCGCTTGCATCGCGTATTCTCCGGGTCTGCGAAAAGCGTACCACGTACTACCAATGACGCTCACGGTATATATGGGTTAGGTAGAACTTATACGTTCATGGCTCACCAAATTTTCTTGTTACTTGAATTACATTTCCTGCTAGAAATTCAGAACAATGACAGTAGTGCTTCATTTGCAGGCACCTTCCGAAAACAAAGTAGTGCATATCAAAAACAAACAAAACAATCCCATATCACAAGTCAACAGACTGAAATAAATTATGCAGACGAGTACATAGATCACAGGACATCATAGTAGCTACCATACATATTACGAAATGAGAACGTTTGACAGGTAAGAACGGAAAAAATGCGCTAGAAAACACCATACAGCTATGAGATTTTCCTAAGTAGCATTCTAACCCAAGCCGAATAACAAAGTGAAAACGACAAGGCTTAACAAGATTAAAACTAAAATTAAGAAACATGACCTTGGTAGTGCCGAAGTGCCAATCCCTTATTACACCAGTGCAGCGATGAAAGTAGTAGGGACGCAGTACCTCTAAGAATCAGTGCCGCTGTTGTTGTTGCTGTTGCTGTTGTTGTTGCTGTTGCTGCTGAGCTTGCTGCTGCTGTTGCATATGCGCTCTCGCCTGCTCCTCTCTAATTTTCTGTGCCCGCAGAAACTCGGCGTAATCTATGAAGCCATCCGAGTTAAAATCATCGTCCCTGCAAATGGGAAGAGATAAAATGGATGATGAGCAAAATTTCCTCTTGCTCATGAGCGGCTACCTCAGAATTGAGTCAATCATCGACTCTAGCTCTATTTCGCTGGGTAGTGGAGGAGGCTGATTCGTGTTCTGGTGTTGCGGACCGGGATTTTCTGTAAAAAGTTTGCTGACATAAATGTGAAGGTTGGTATGCATAACAACTTGCAACAAATCGAATCGATCTACTCCCTTATTCGCACGGATCACTAATTCCAAATTGTTCAACGTTTCACATAATTTTGTAAACGAAATGACGAGCTGCATAGCCTCGAAAATACAATTCACAGCTAAACAGCTGAATTTGATGCGTTCTATAGGGACCTCTTGCATTTGCCATAGTCGTAACGGATGCAATTCAAAGTATACATAGTTTCAGAACGGCCATTCGAATGTTATTACGAGTGGATTTGTAGAGCTCTTTCACTCTCATAGCTACGACCTGTTCTGGGCTCAACTAGAATTTGTTTTCGCAAATCAAGACCATTCACTGTTCAATTTAATAGTAAATCGAGCGTAAGATGCACTAGTTTTGCTACGATTCTTCCTCATTTCCCCTCTAAAAGACAAATTTTCCGTACCACCCACCAAAAAAAAAACACGATTCAAACATTAGGAGTCCCATTAAAATTGTGATAACGGAAATCCGTGCCATCAATGGCATAGCGTCCAGTAGTTCGAAACAATCACTCACCAGCATGGAAATGAGTTATTGCTTTTATGAGCTCCACTCCATCTAATTTGCCATTCTTGTCGAGATCATGCATGTTGAAGTAGTGAAACTGCAGCTGTTCGGGAGTCATATTCGCTGTCGGATCAACCTTCCCATCAAGATGTTCCTTGATGTGACTAAACACTCGCATTAGGAAACATTCCAAGAAGTGGTATAGTGAATGTATACTAACTGCTCATCCTTCGCTTGCTCCCCGCCAAACTGGTTCGCCGCCGGAGGGACTTGTTGGGCAGGCGGAGGCTGTTGGTGCTGCGCCTGTGAAAAAGTGGTTCCTCACAAAAAGATACGAAGTCTTTCATTACGCACACTCATGACTCTTTCATTACGCACACTCATGACGGTCACTATGTTAAAACAAGCATTTGTTATGCGCAACCACTTAAACGCCACAAAGGACGCAACCAGATGATAAGCGGGTGGTATTCGCTGTTGAGGAACCTACAAGTGGGTGGTGGATAATACATCGATTCGTTCGGTTGTTTTTCAGATTTCTGTTTGATTCGTTGCATTTGTGAGATCGTGGTAACCGTTAATTATTGGACTACAACAGCTTAGCTTGCAGAGACCAATGAAGCATGAATTTGTTTTTTTAGTAGAGCGTACTGGCAACAGGATTAGTTTTGGAAAAAATGTAGATGTAATAAGAAAGACCTATCATTTGAATGCACATTCTATGTCGATTGTGCGAACAGATATAGACATGTGTCATCGAAGTCAGTATCTATGATTAGTCCAAGAAATGGCAGTTACCACTTTCATTGAGTAAAACGTATCACCTCAGGATTGGTAGCTCACATTTAATAGGGTCCTACAATGCTGATTCTGTAGAAGTACCTACAGTTACCTCTGTTACTGACATGGGATTGCACTATGATCAAAAGCTTGATTTTTCTTCACCTTATACAAAGATGTGTGCCAAGGCACATATGCGCACTTTCCAAATATTTAAGGCTCTTTCCACGACTGATCAAACTCTTCTTATGAAAGCCTACAAAATATATGTTCGTCCTCTTGTGAAATCCGGGTCTACGGTATTCAGCCCATGCAAGAAAAAGGATAAAGCAAAGACTGAAACGGTGCAAAATAGCTTCACCAGAAAAATATTTATCAGAAAAGGAAGCTTCACCTACTCAAGTATCCCCCGTGCAATAATAAGGAATCGTTATTTTGATATTCCCTCTCTTGAATCTAGACGCCGGTTTTTCGACGTCTGCATGGTTTATAAAATACTACATGAATGGAGCTCTGAAAAAGCTAAACTATTCTTCTCTATAGTAACATCAATAACTAGAGGGGGTGAATTCAAAATTTTTTACAGAAGACCGCGAACTTCTGTCAGAACTAGAAGTTTCACTGTTCGAGCGGGTGCGGCATACCTCTCTCTGAACAAATATGCACCCCCTTTAAACTCTCTTGCAGCTTTCAGGAAATTTGCCTTTACTAGAACAACTACATTTTAAAAGGGTAACGGTGCAGTTTCAAATTGAAAAGGTAACATTGTATGAAATAGTGATTAATTTTGGCTTGTACTAATTAGTACTGACTTCTACTCACAGTTCTATGACATTTTTTTTTCAACGCTTGTCTTAAACAGCGTAATAAATGTAATGAAATCTAACTTCGTAGCAGCTGTCTCTGGTGAGAAAAATATTGAAAATCCGATGAATTAGCGAACTTTTTTGATCACTACATGTTACCGCAATAGTTTAAAAAAAGGTTTGCTAATTCGCATAAAAAAAAAACAGTTACAGCCTTGAAGATCATGGAAACCGCAGCAAAATGTTTCTCGAGAACGGTTCAAGCAATTTGAGCACACTAAATACCTGCTGCTGTTGTTGAACTGGTGGTTGCTGTTGAGGCACCTAGGATATGTTGAGGGCTTCGTAATAAACTATAGTGAAGGTTGATACAAAAACTGTTTGAGATGGAAGAAAACACTTGCACAGTGACAAACATAGGTGGAATACCCCGACACAGAGGCTCCGCCCACCTTCACTTTCAGGCAGGATCCAGAAGGGACCATCACTTTGGGAACAGAGGGGGCGTACGAATGGTGTTCATGACCTCATTTGAGGCTTCCAAAAGTGCCGATTAGAAAATATTAATAGGAATTCAGTATACCGTTGCATGAGCTCTGAAATGGTAACAAACATGCGTTCACAAGTTTTTCCCCACCACGGATCGATTCAGTGCCGAAGTACTGGAAAATTGAAAAGTAGGGTTCGGTCGGGAGGCTGTCACGGACGGAAGGATGAGGATTGGAGAAAAGTACGGTTATACGGTTATAGGCCAAGGTTTGCCCTTCACAGCGGTGCAGAGCAGGAGTCCCGGGAGAACCCGCATCCCTCTGCCATTTTCGCCAAAGTTGGCGAACTTTTCGCTACACTGATATTTGTGGCCTTGCCGTAGGCTACAGAAAGAAGACATCGCGAATCTAGTTACTCTGTGAGATTCTCCTTTTTAAGCACTTTTAGAACATATATGATATGCCGAGAAAATTTCTCTTTCCGAAGCTGGAAATTTTTGTGAATTTGGGAAAAAATTCAAGGTATGCCAACTTTGCGCANACAAGGTTTGCCCTTCACAGCGGTGCAGAGCAGGAGTCCCGGGAGAACCCGCATCCCTCTGCCATCTTCGCCAAAGTTGGCGAACTTTTCGCTACACTGATATTTGTGGCCTTGCCGTAGGCTACAGAAAGAAGACATCGCG
>JARK01001349.1:1166331-1183409 GCA_000688135.1 Ancylostoma ceylanicum | reverse complement strand
TTGCCCTTCACAGCGGTGCAGAGCAGGAGTCCCGGGAGAACCCGCATCCCTCTGCCATTTTCGCCAAAGTTGGCGAACTTTTCGCTACACTGATATTTGTGGCCTTGCCGTAGGCTGCAGAAAGAAGAAATCGCGGATCTAGTTAATCTGTGAGATTCTCCTTTTTAAGTACTTTCAGAACATTTGTGATATGCCGAGAAAATTTCTCTTTCCGAAGCTGGAAATTTTTGTGAATTTGGGAAAAAATTCAAGGTATGCCAACTTTGCGCACCTACCGAGCTCAGGAGAAGCAGTTGGTCAGAAAGTACGGTCCTGAGGCAATACTACACAATCTCTTCTCTTAAACGAAGTGGAGCTTGTTGCCTGAAAGAGCCTCTATCCCGCTGCCATTTTTGTCAAAATTCCGGATTTTCGAACTTTGGAGCCATTTNGAACGCCGGCACACTCTTATCATATCGCCGGGTCCACCTCCCCCAACTTTGAACGGCGGCGCACTCTTACTACACTGTTGGACCCGTCTCCAAGCGTTTCCCCTTCTTCGGACGCCGGCTTATCCCTGTGGAAGCAATGGTCTCAATCGCTACTCGCGCAGTCCCTTTGGTGTGCACACGCACGTACAAAGTCACATAATTTCTGTAATATATATAGAGTATGATATATATATATCCTTCCAAGGTTGCAGTTCGCTGACGGAAAAAGTAATGTCAGCAAGGAAAACCGTCGGAATTTCTGCACCTACCTAGTATACTGTCTTGACATAAGGATTTTTCTGCTCTTGCTTGACATTTTGTCTTGATTCATACGTGCATCACCTTCTGCCAAAATAGATACACTGAAGAAAAAACGCATTGCCTCATTGATGAGATGTCAACGCAGCCCTAGTTAATAAGCGCCCATTGTCTTGAAATGATAAAAAGCTTGGGGTTACTGTAGCTAGTACAGAACTACGTGGCGCCATGGAGAAGAGCGATCAGCGATCCATCCCAAATGCTGAGCTATTCCGATGAGCATTCGCGAGGACGCAATACAATCTAATACAATCTATGTAGTTCTGTTTTGGTGCTTTTGAAGGCTCTGGCCGCTTTCCGGTATTCCGGTGCAGACTTTCGTCTAGGGACACTTACCATCCGCATGCGCAGCGTCCGGACGTTTTACATTTTCAAACTTGGATAAAAGAGCCAAATATGGTTCAAAGAGTGCCTTAGTTCTCTCTACCACCTTATTAGTCATCTTAGATTGGGAAAGACCTGTTCTTCCTAAAAAAAAAAAAGACCAGAAACAACGCTTTCTATGATTTGTCTTAAAGGCAGCACCCACCGACATTTTCGACTTTAAGAATTCAGCAAAATTAGGAGGCATCGAGGGTGTTCAACGATTTCTTAAAGACAGAACTTCTCATATGCGTGAAAAATTCTGTCTTCAGAGCATTATAATTTGTTTGACTTCGCCAGCTGTGGTCAAATTGTGCGAGCCATGAGATGAGGACCGATAGCGGAAGATCGATAAGGCCACCTTTTTCACCAGGCGCATTTTGCTAAAATCGGTCATTTTCTTATTAATTTTGGCCTCTCCACATCGTTGCAAAAGAAATAACCATTTGGAAATTAACACCGATCAACAAAGAGGTTTCTTAAAAACCAAAACATGATAAAATTACCTAACATAGGAGAAATGAAAGAAAATTGAAATTTCGTCCAAAACTATTTTAATACTGTTCAAAGGCTATAATACCCGTAAAATGCCGAACAAGAGGATCGCAGTATTCAAGAACAAAGAAAATTGAGAGTATTTGGGAAATTGGACTAGTTTGCCGGGCATAATGAAGGAATCCACAAGAGAAGGGTGATATCATACCCACCGCCTGGGCACTGAGCGGTCGGTTCGCTTGCTCTCTGTCACTCATCCGGCCTTCCACGTTAACTGCTCCCCGCAATTCGTATTTCTGAGCATTTCTGGATACGTCCGGCCCCTCCTGAGAGCTTTCGTCGTACAACATCTACAGTGCGTTTCATAATTATAGGACACCCCCCGAATTTCCCACTCCCGATTTTTCCTCTAACCATGGAATTTTCCCTCTAGTACCATTACGATCAGCACCTGAAATAACCTTGGTACTCAATTTTTGAGCTGGCGGACAACTCTGATTTTTTAAAACTTTATTTTTCTCTTTTTGCCCAACTCGCGGTCATGACACACCTTCAGATTCTAACAAGCTTATTTGCCGCACAACCGAATTCACGGAATTTCGATAATTTATGAGGCATCTATGGACTACACTGATTTCATACAGTTTGTTGTCCCTGCTCCTTATGGGGATTCTGAGGACATCCGCTTCGATAGACATCGCTCATGCAAAACTGCCTATCTCAATTTCTCAGCCGCTCATTGCTGACGGAGGTGCATTCAGAATTGGCTGGCAAGGATTCACAGTAGTCCTACTTTAGAAATACAGTTAGTACTAGTCACAAGCTGCTCCGCTGGCTTCGCTAGGTGGTGATCCAAGTAGGCAACATTCGCCTGACATCGAGGTTTTCCCAATTTCTTTGTTAAAACCTGCGGATGGGTGGTTCAAAATGACGGATATTACTCACAGGAGTTTTCTGAGGTTCGATGCTGCCAGACCAGACACCGTCCTCTGCTTGGCTCAAGTGTCTGCTCTGCACGAAATGGACAGCAACTGATGACATGTAGGGAACAAAATGTCACAGTTGACAAAGTGACCAGATCCTGTTCCAAGTACTGTGATTGGTCATGAATGACGTGGATATATACTAGACTTTGTAATTATGATAAATGGGAGAGTCGTTGACGTGATAACGGAAGACAGTCAAGAACTCCAGGAGAAGGAATTTCTTCGAGGTTGCTGTTGCATTTTTGGGTTCACTTCCCGGCAAAAGCAGATCTGGCCAGTGAGAGAATGGAACGTGGTTACAGCGCCGGACATCAGAAAATGCCAGCGAGCAGTTTCCGTCAATTTGAACCACCCATCCGCAGGTTTTAGCAAAGAAATATGGGAAAACCTAGATGTCGGGCGAGTGTTGCTTACTTGGATCACCACCTACCAAAGCCAACGGAGCAGCCTGTGACTAGTGCTAACTGTATTTCTAAAGAAGGACTACAGTGAGTCATTGTTGGCCAGTTTGAGTGCACATCCTTCATTAATGAGAGGCTGAGAAATGGAGATAGGCAGTCTTGCATGTGCGATGTTTATCGACGCGGATGTCCTCAGATCCCCTCTAAGGAGCAGGAGCGGGCTGTATGAAATCAGCGTGGTCCGTAGATGCTCCATAAATTATCGAAATTCAGTGAATTTGATTGTGCGGCAGATAAACTTGTTGGAATCTGAAGGTGTGTCAGACCGCGAAGTGTGCGAGAAGAGAAAAGTAAAGTTTTAAAAAACCAGAGTTGCTGCCGCGAGCTCAAAAATTGGATACCAAGGTTATTTTAGGTGCTGATCACAATGGCACTAGAAAATTCCATGATCAGAGGAAAAGCCGGGAGTGGGAAATTCGGGGGTGTCCTATAATTATGAAACGCACTGTATATTCCTGAATTCGTGTGCTTTCGGCTGGTGGTTAGCAAGCCGAATTAGTTCGTCTCCTTCGCCGGAGAGGTGTGAGTGGATCGATTGGGTATTATCGACGGAAAATCGCCAACAAGTGATCATCCCTGCGGCTGGGACCATTTTGTAGATCGTATCAAAGCCGCCTTCTGAGGTGTTTTAATACTTTACTACTTGAGTTGTTGTTCTGCAGATGCCCGCCTCTTCTACCAGTGTTCAGATACGAGGTGGAAGGAGGAAGAAGACCTCCACCAATGACCGGCAGCCACCGAACTTTGACCAGGCTGTTGAACTCCTACTCAATGATGCCAACCTCCCGCAGCATCTACGAGTGGTAATGGCTCGACTGTTGGATATGAAGGTGGAGTTCAGCATTCTCATGGCCAAGAACAGCGAACTTATGGAAGAAAACAAGAGCCTTTCTAACAGAAACAGTGAGTTGATGATTTATGAAATCTGAGATTGCCTCCTGGAAGCCTAGATTTGATTCTGGTATATCCTTGAAGTCTGAACATGAGTCAGATGCTAACACTGTTAATCCATCTCAAAAAGCATTGCCGGTTTCTGCTGAAGTTGAAGAGTCTGAATGTAAGCGATCGGTTGTCATTCATGGAATGTATGAAAGTTACTCACCAGTACCAACTCTCCGAGCCCTTCATGATAGACAATACGTTCATCACCTATTAGACCATCTTAAAATATTCCTTGTATTCCTGTGTCCGTTTTCCGCATGGGGCGTCCAAACCCCAATAAGCCCGTTTGCTTAAAGGCAGCACCCGCGGAAATCCCTGCTCTAGAGAGTTTCCCGAGTTTAGGGGTTTTTCGGGACGGTCGACTCATAGGCAGGCATGAAACTGCCTGAAAGAAGCAAGAAATGCAAGAAATGAAGGCGCTCATTACCATGTGTCGAAGGTGTAGACGAGTGCTCCGCCGTGGGGTGTGCGTGCGTCCCGCCACGAAACCCTGTGAATGGTATGCATTGCACGCGTCCGCTGCCCCAGACCACCCACGGCGATAGCGTTAACTGGCGCGTCGGGCCGTTGTATGGCCGGGGCGGCCGCGACGGCCATCGTTGTTTCTCTGCAGGTAGGCCGTCATTCTTCGTGTTCTTTTCACCTTTATGATCTGCTCACTCTCTATTTTACCACCCACGCGTCAGCTCCGAGTCGAAGATTTCGGCTGGTGCTGCCTTTAAAGTAGCATTTCCGCCATCATACTTCGGAGAGGGCCTAACCTGAGGTCCTTCGCAGTGAGGGGGATCTTCATAAGGCATCCGATTCCCCGAGCTGAGAGGGAGCGGTTAAAGGCTACGAGGCAGTCTCCCACTCTTGATGCTGAAGTGTCTCATAATTCCAGCATCGATGCGTCTCCCTCACAGATTGGTTCATCCTCGCCTTCTGTATCGTATTTATCACGCACTGAATCTACTCTCAATCGTGGTAGCGACTCCCTCACTCTTCAATCTCGGCTTTGATAATGAACGTCTAGAGCATCTGTGGAAAAAAGACAAATCTTTTTCATGCATGGTAGCCAATATACGATCGATTATAAGAAATAGATGCGCCCTAGCAGTGGTCTTTCGAAAACTAGATTTAGATACTATCACACTCTCAGAAACTTGGCTTAGTCCTGAGGTTGAAGATGCTACTATTCTTGGCTGTTTGGGTTCCCAATACGAATTCCTTAGGTGTGACCGCGCCCACAAAAAGGGTGGAGGGTGCCATAGTATTGCGCAAAGGTTTTACACCTTCTGTAGTTTCCAAAGAGTCGGTTCCTTATGCCTATGAGATTTTGTGTTTCAATCTTGCATTGGAAAATGATTACTTTAGACTAGTGGTGGTATACAGGGTACCAAGTTGCATACTGAACAGGACGGAACTGATGGTTAAGGTTATAAGTGATTTGATATCTTGTAACTACCCTTATTTTATCACAGGAGACCTCAATTTTCCGAATATTGACTGGAAAGACCCACCCGTTGGCTATGATTCAGCATCAAATGCTTTTCTTGACATGTGTACTGAAAACTCAATTTTACAAGTTGTGAATGCTGCAACCCGTGGTAGCCATATCCTAGTCCTGGTTTTATGTAGCCATAGAGACCTAGTAGGACCAGTTCAGATAATTCCGCCAATCGGCAGCAGTGATCACTCTGCAGTGTTTATCAAGCTGAAGTTGTCTAAACAGATGGAAAGGGCCATTTCAGATGGAATTTTAATAAAGCGGACTATAGCTGCATCCGATCTCATTTAGCTGACGTGGATTGGTTCGGATCCCTTAATTCTGTTGGTACTGTTGATGAAAGATATGAACTATTTATTCCTATTCTCCATCACTGTGTAGAACTTTTTGTTCCCCTTCAAGCGGTACCTAAGAAGAAGTCAAATCTTCCAGGGCATTTAAATAGGCTTTTTCACAGTCGATCTCAAGCTTGGTGGAGAGCTAGAATGGATGGAGGCACTAACTCTTGGGAGCATTTTAAGACTTTAAACAAGAGATTTAATAGCAGATTAAGGAAGTATAATGCGAAGATTGAAAGAAAGGTGATAGAATCTCATGATAAAAATGCTTTCTATAAATTGCTGAACTCGAGACTTCAAAGCAGGCGGTCCATGGGTGCGCTAACTTCTGTAGAGGGAACTCTGGCTCGAACAGACTTGGACAAAGCTGAGCTGGTAGCTGATGAGTTTCAAAAGTCATTTACAAACTGCCCGGCCTGTGCTCATGAGAAGCTCACGTCGGATCTTACTTCACCCGTTATGGAGGATTCTGTTTGGTTTTTTAGGGGAGAAATACTCACTCTACTTTCACAGTGGCCGGCGTCTCAATCCAATACTCCTGATGGCGTGCCTCTAGATTTCATCAAAAAGATTTCGGACATTATTGCCTTGCCCTTGGAATACATATTCAATTTAAGTTTTATGAGGTCAGAAGTACCTACTGGGTGGAAACTTTCCTATGTCACACCAATTCTGAAAAAAATCCTCTTCCACGATATGTTCGAATTACAGACCAGTTAGCATCACATCAATTTTTGCTCGCCTGTTCGAAAAAATTCTTAAGAAGCGAATTGTTGCCCACCTCGAAGGAAATTCAGTTATTTCACTGAGTCAGCACGGTTTTCGGAAGGGGAAAGCGACAGTAACAATGATTCATGCCCTTAATGAGTGGACAACAGATATGGAAGAGGGGAAGGAATGTCATTTATTTCGACTTTTCAAGAGATTTTGACAAAGTGCCCCACCAGAAACTTCTGCTGAAGCTGGGTGCGGTTGGAATTCATCCCCGAATTATTTCATGGCTTAAATCGTTTCTTACTGGTAGCGCCTTTTCGGTTCGTATAAATTCGACATACTCAAGTCTGAGACCAGTTTCTAGCGGCGTTCCACAGGGCGGCGTTCTTTTCCCGACTTTATTCAACATCTATACGTACGATCTGCACCGAGCGTTTTATAATCATAAAGTAGGATGCAGCACATTTGCTGACGACCTCAAAATCTACAGCACGATAAACTCTAATTGTGATAGGGCTTTCCTTCAAGCAATGGTTGACTTAACCGTGAAGTGGTCCCAAGAATGGGACTTACCTTTGTCTAAAGGTAAGTCCCATTCTTGGGACCACTTCACGGTTAAGTTGAAGGGAAGACCAAAATGCTCCAACTAGGCTGCCGCAATAGCAATCGTACCTATACTGTCGGGGACGCATCAGTAAGTAGTGTAGAACAAATTACGGATCTGGGATTTTTGATGACCAAGGACCTCAGCTTCGATGCTCACTGTGAGGCAATTTCCAATAAGGCAGCGAAGGTTGTTAATAATCTGTTTAGGGCACTATCAACTTAAAACATAGCAGTGTTAGTGAAGGCCTATAAAGCTTATGTTAGACCAATCCTAGAGTGTGGTACTGCGGTGTATAACCCATACAAGAAAAAGAGTATAGACAAAATAGAGAAGGTTCAGAATAACTTTACGAGGAAACTGGCAATTAGGGCATTGGGTTTTAATTATGATCAGATACCCACAGGCTCTGAAAGAAATGCAAACTATCGCTTAGAGAAGCTTTCTGTCAGAAGGAATGTTAATGACCACCTCTTGCTCCACAAAGTGCTTTAGGCAATGCGGTTTGAAACCTGAGGAATTTGTTACAATGAGACCCTCATCTACCAGGGGTAGAGCAAACAAACCTCACATAAAAACCGCCAAGGTGAATTGCAGGCGCTTTTTCTTCATAAATCGAACTCTTCCCATGTTTGGAAAGATTAGTAAAAAAACACTCAGTACCGTTAGATAACAAGGCTTTCAAAAAACTTGTTTGGAAATGTCTTACTTCCTGATGCTCAGACGTCTTTTATCGTAAAACTCTGTTGTTAATAATGGTACAAATATATTTGTCGTTGAGTGTGAGTGTGGTATTATATTAATCCATGCAGTGTGGTATTCATCCATGCACGCGTTCTGCACTATTGGTTTTTTTATTCTGTTTAATATCGGACATAGGGTTGCCTATGTAACAAACATACAAACATACATAGTTCGGCGCAGAGATCAGCTGGTGACCGAGCTTTCCTGCGTTCCAAAAGGATTCCGGTGCTCTGATGCAACCGAATGAACCGAGGAAACGCGTCCAATCAGCTGAGAAACAAGTCCGTCTGGTCCTAGGCGATTTCATTGAAAGTAAGTAAAAGGACACTTTCAACGCAGCTTCTTCCGCGAAGGTATTCCCCAAGTCCTGTGTTTTTCAAAGCGTTCGGAATTTCCGCAACGAAATTTTCCGCGAGTGCTGCCTTCAAAGCGGCCTGACGTATGCGGGTGGTATTATTCGATAATCCAATCCTTTGGGTGGCAATATGTATAGTAGAGTCTCACATTTGAGACAATTTTTCAAATTTTCGAGTATCCGAATCTTTGAATTCCTGGGAATTCCCGAATTTTCGATCTTTTGGGGACCCGCGAATTTTCGAACATTCCAACTTTCGAATATTTGAATCTTCGGATATTTATTCGAATAACATTCCATTTGGTGAGAACATTCTGTAACATTGCATGTAGTCGAAGACCGAGATATGCTTCCCAGTGACAGCAGGCATGAAACTTGGTTACAAGTTTCTTTCCCGGTTTCTGAAAATTTCTCACGATTTCCTCATGATTGGAAAATTTTGCTGCTATATAGGCAATCCTTTCAGAACAAGTAAATAAAACTCCTGCTAGCTTGACACCACGAACCTCTTTCGAGGATGGAAGAATTAAATGGGCTATGTATAAGACATAATGCTGTGCCAAAGTTATAATTACAGTTTGCAGTTCAGTTAGCTCTGCAAGAAAAGTTTGGATAATCATCTGCTTAGTTAAACCCGCTGGTTTTCGAGGTGTCTAGTAAACCGCGCCTGTTCTTGCGGATAAAATCCTCTTCGAAGACGTCGTATAATTAGCGAAAATGCAGTTTCAAAGGTGAAATCCCGGTAGCTTGCAAGAAAAAACTAGAGTGGGATTTCTATTGAAACGCTTCTCCAGCAATAATATGGAACTCGAACAGCAGCACAGCTGCGCGAAGCACAAGTTTTCCAAATATTCGAATTTTCGGCCCTTGAGTCTTTGGATATTAGAACTTTCGAATATTGCGGCACCATCGAATTTTCGAGCATTCGGACGTTCGAATGGTCGAATATTCGAAAATTATTCGATTCGGCCAAAATTCTCATGTATAGACAGGTTGGATCTGGGGCTCGCTGCTATCTACCACCCGAATCACAATCACGCGGTGCGGCTTGGCTATAACGAATACCCGGGCAACTCGTCTACCCCAACACATTCACCCCATTCTACAAGAAACACCCAGGCTCCAGCACGAGCTCTTCCCGAGCCAAAATCAAAACGAAGCCCGCTTTGAAAATCCAGCATTTTACGAAGCCTCTTTTGAATATGCAGGTGGAAAAACGGCCCCGAAAATCAGTACTAACGTCCACATTTCAAAAAAAAATTAGAGAAAAAATTACCGGATCTTTAACATTAACAGGCTAGCCTAAATTCATAACAACGTGGTTTAAGCCAAAATCAAGTTCATTGTTCAAACTATAATTAAGGAAATGTTCAGAATAATCTCATTTGGAGTACAATGATTGCGGAGACGTGGATGAAATGTTAGAGTGTTACTATATGAACGTGTAGCATTCATGTTATTTTATCATTCTTAGGTGAACGTGTAACAGTTATGTTATGTTATCATTCGCCACGTGGGTACGATCGGTTTGGAGCGACTAGAGAGATTGAGTCATTTCGGACGACTCGCAACTGCTGCACGGACCAGCGACTTCGAGCAGGCCATTTCTTTAATGTTTTCTTTCCGACTCGATCCTGTTCTTGCCGTGCTTGAGTTCATATTCATTCCCTCTGCCTCGCCGATCGATTTTCATAGTGTTTGTTGTTGCTGTAGCGGAAATAAATTGTTTATTTTTGCTAGGACTACTGTGGTGGCTACTGCGAGCCCTTACTCGGCCTTAATTATTGCTTTCTTGTCGGTTGAGGGGTGAGCAAGCAGACTTTGTTCTTCTGTACAGCGATCGATTATTTGTGGGACAATTTTGACCTTTTTTGGATCCATTCTTGAATACAGTGCCTTCTTCATAAAGGCTTATTGATGTTTCTTAAGTCGTTTCCAATTGCGGAGCTTGTACTTAACTTCCTTCGACGTTTGTACCGATTTTGTTATTACATCAAAGTGTATTCTTTTTTGCTATGATTTTCGTCATCTCTTCGTCAGAAGCTATGCATTTTCTCCAGGAATTGTAGCAGACTTCATACTGAAAGGGCTACCTGAAATCATTTGTGGAAGACCCCCTGCCGAATTCGCTTAGAAAACTGTGTTAAAACCAGCTTCCATAGCCAGTCACTACAATTTTAACTACGCAATAACAATATGTTATCATTAAAAAAAGATCCATGAACAGTAGTCTACTACGTACTTCCGCAAAAAATATTAGACCAGATATTCCTGAAGATCTATGGGTCTTGCGAGCCAAATATCACAAACAGTGGTTCCTTCTGTAATGTCCCATAAACTATCCCACATTTGTTTGTGCATAAAAATATAAAAAGTTCAGTTTGAGATTATCCAAATTACTACATCCGAATCCAACGTCCGATGGAAAAGTATATGGCAGATTAGTTGCCAAGCCCGGTCGTCTTTGGACCACAGCATAATATTAGGTTGATGCAAAAGAAATGGCGCTCTTTTTTTCAGAACCATATAATCTGGTTTGGACGTAGTATTAAATCTAATTGTTAATACATTCTTGTAGAGCAAAACAAGCTCTTTCGTTCTATACGTGAACGAGGTGTCGGCTAGGGCAAGGAAACACGAAATAATAGGAAGCTTCCGAAAATCCTGATACCTGGTTTTTGGATTTCGAGGATTTTCCTCTAATACCACAACCGACACAGGCCAAAATACCTTTTTTGTGTTACGTCAGGACGACAGTACCTAACCCACATGGAAGACCTGGTGCAACGGGGTTGCTGCTGGTGAAACAGAGACGAGCAAATTTCGAAGCTTTTTCTTCGGTATCTCTAGGATTCTTGGTAGATGATTCTCCCCGAGCTGCTTTTTGGAGACGTAACTCTGCGCAATACCTGTTGCTGTTAATTACCTCAGATAGTTGCCAAGGGTCTTCCAGAAAAACGCTAAAGATGCTCAAAAGCACATTTTCTGCAGCCCAACTTCTCACCAAAATTTGCTTCCGCGAGCTGGTTCCAATTTTGACAACTTCCATGGGGAACCACTGAGTAGTCATTATAATCTACAGGAAAATTGTCGCGTTCCTGTCAATTTCCCCAGCTTCGGAAACCTTTATCCTGCAAGAAAAAACCTGTCAAACAAGACGACATGAAGACGAAGTTTTTCTTGTTCTTCGGTTCTCAGTTTTCCGAATTCTCTGTGTAGGAGATCGGAGACCTGCCCATGCAATAAGCGATGGTCCCCACTAATCAAAGATATTATGTCGTCTGCCAAGGTTGCCGTCTGTTAGGGTTGTGAGGAAAAAATGTAGTCAACACGAGAAGGCGCCATTTCTTTTGCATCAACCTAATACATTAGTTTGATTTATGAATTTGTTATCCGAGCACGAGGTTGTTAGTAATATCCTTTTATAGGCCAACGTTTCGGTGGCTTCACCTTCGTCAAGGATCTGGCTGATGCTTACTCGTGTACCCGGAATGGGAGCATTGAGCAAGTGCAGTACCAATAGAAAAGTAAGATTCTGGAAGCAAAAAACTGAAGGTTACTTAACTATTTTTATACCAGCTGAAGCGCCATGAAATGCTGTATCGGACAAACACACAAGCTCCGCCAAAAATCTCGACTTTGATGAGAGGTGATAAAGCGGAGACTCATATTTCTTCAAACTAATATAAGATGAGGAAATCAAAACTGCACCCTGATCAGAAAAGAGTTGCTGCTTTGACCTCGAAAGTGAGGTACCAGGGTTATTTTAGGTGTTTGTTACAGTGGTGCTATAGGAAAAATTCTACGGTCTACGGAAAAGCCAGTATGGTACATAATATTCTGCTCGTACAGTATTCTGTCTCCTATGGGAAACTTTCCGCACAGGCCCACTCTACGCTTGGTAAACCTAGCTCATCGTGAGAAATTTTCACCGGCAAAGAAGTACTCATGTGAAACTCCACTTATGGATGCAGCGCTTTATCATTTTTCCTCAAATCACTCTTATCGTCGATAACATCGTCAATAATGCTATTTTTCTATTTTTCCAAGAAAAAAGGACCTGTTTTGAATATTTTTTCTTTTTTTTTCCTTTGGATGTTCATGAATATCTTCACTGGGATGTCCCACTGAGCGGTCGACTTCATCTCCATCCTTTCTCCATGCAATACTATCAACATCAAAAGGACTCCGACCCAGTGTGTTACGTTTACTGTTTGATCAATTTTGACGCAAGAATGCGGGGTCGATTTCGAAGAAGAAGGATGGCTCGACGCCGTATTAAGCAGAAAATAAGAAGATCCGAACGGAGGATGTCAAAGTTGACAAGACGAGTATAAGGAGTTGAAGACGGTAAAACGCTGAACTCTCCGCAAATGGAGAACGATACCAGGCGTTCAATCGCGATGTAAAGATTGAATAAATAAATAGGTGAAGAACTCAGTTATGTACTTTTATTGAACAAGGACGTCAGCAGGTGGAGTTTCCAATACGTGGTCCTTCGTCGGCGAGAGTTTTACCTGCTAGGCAGAAATTCACGCATGTGATACTATGTCGGGCAGAGTATTACAGGAGCAGAATATTATATACTGCACAGGCAGTAGTGATGTTGGCGGAGAGGGTGTCCAATAATTATGAAACGCACCGCATTATTAAAGGCAGCACCCACGAAAATTTTTGTCATTGAGGTTTTAGCGCAATCTTAAGTTTTTGACTACGATGAGCA
This sequence comes from Ancylostoma ceylanicum, assembly GCA_000688135.1. NCBI lineage: Eukaryota > Metazoa > Nematoda > Chromadorea > Rhabditida > Ancylostomatidae > Ancylostoma > Ancylostoma ceylanicum. The sequence goes on along the minus strand of JARK01001349.1, from coordinate 1,170,407 downwards.
CGAGGGTATCGGTCAATTTTGTTAAAACTTCCGAAAAGGCGACTTCTGAATGTCCTTATTTCGCTGAGTTAGACCGGAATGGTCGAGTTGCGAGGAACGAACCTGACCAAAAAGTCGATAATGCTCCCTCAGTCGTCACGTACTTTTTTGACGAACTTGGGTATTTACCCGGATTTGCAGTGTTTTCGAGCAAAAGAAAATGGGAATAGCAAAAGGGAAGGATTACAGTTGCACAAATGTATCCGTGGAGCAAAAACAGAAAATGTAAGGCGAAGGACAAGAACAAATATCGCTTATTCACAATTCGAGGTAACAATTAAACGATACGAGCCGGAAAAGGGTAAACAACTCTTGAAAAGTGAAAATAGAATGTTTTCCTGGCAATTATGACCAAAATAGCGGATGAAATGAGGTGAAAAGAGCGCGGAAAAGAATTTTTCATAGGAAAAACTGAATGACGGCAGGCAAAAACAGCTGATCCGGGTCAAGTGTCGCTCCAATGCTACGCTTGCAAACAGGAGAACTCGTACCAGCAGCCTGGTTTGTACTGTTGTACTGGAGTTCTACTTGTAATATCTCGCGTAAGCCGTGACTTCCGACACCATTTTTGTCGCAGAATTGTCGGGACTATGCTTGAGATTTGAAAACTTCCAAAAGCTCGAAGATGAAGATTATCGTGGGTGCTGCCTTTAAAAGAGAAGGCGTTCCGGCATCCGTAATTTCGGCCCAACCCTCAGGAAAAGTTAGCAAAGCGCATGCGGTGACGTGAAAACGAGCGGTGCGTAAGAAGAGTCGTTTTGACTTCATAAAAGTCGTCAGCTGCTGTGCTCCCGCGGTTTAGAACGACGTGATGTCCCCTTGCGTCAGCGCTTTTCACTGCGATTGCCTTCGGGTTTTGTCTCTTTCACTACGAACAACTAATGCATGACATTACCACACTATTTCCGGCGTCAAATTTTTCTCGTTCAAAGTTGAACCTGCTCCAGTTGCAAAAACTGGTGAGAAAGCAAATAGCACTGTCGTTTTACCACAAAGTTCACTTCAAGGGCGTCAACTTCCCGCCCACCCAGTCGGCATGCACCTGTCTTACTCGCGTACCTACAACTGCATACTCACGCCTCATTGATTACGGTCACGCCTCGACTCTGCAGTTTGTGGAATTTCCCAGACTTAGTCCGAACTTAGTCATGATTTCCTTGTTTTTGCCTTGTTCCACTTCTCCTTGCATTTTACAGTGCCTTAGATGTCGTATTTATTTATTTATTTGTACGTGGTTGATCACGCGTAAAACAGGAATTCGTGTGAAAGAAAAAAAAATACGAACAAAACACAACAATTAGACATGACAGTTGAAAATTGTTCAAACAGTAACCCACTAAGCAGATTCTCTTAGGAACTTGTCAACCAATCTTTTGTATTGTGCTAGGGAGTGTGGCAGAATGTACTTCTTTGAGAGTCTGAGGAAAACGGAGCCAGCTCTCTGTGTAAAGAAAGAAGACCGTAAAGAGGTCTTGGCTGTCTGGAATGTAATCTTGAATGGCCCGCCTCTCGTGCATGAGGGAGATACAGTGTAAAATTTATTGGTTGGGAGATTAATCTTTCCACTGATTATTTTATAGGCCATAACGAGATCATACGAGTTTCGCCTCCTACGTCCCTCGTGAGCGGTGGGGTCTCTCGCCCACGCTCACCCAACCACACCGAGGAGGAAGAAGCCCGGTCCAACACGCCGTTGGCTGGCGCGGACCGTATGCCAGGAAGGAAGGACCGTCTGCGACTGTGCAGGATGTCCGTTGAATGGCCACCGAAGATCAACTGTTGGATTTGAAGACAGAAGGACCAAGGATATGGCTGGAAGATGGACAGTCCCATTCAGTGGTATCGGTTCTTCAAATTTCTCCGCACGAAAAACCAGCAAAACATTATTTATGTCCGTGCGATAGAGAATAAATAATTGTAATTGTAATTGTAACGAGATCATACTTCCTTGTACGCATATCGAGAGTGGGAATGCTAAACGTGCAATTACGAATAAAAGCAGGAGGTGTGTTGGCATAATCATACCCATGCAACCGTATCCAAAGCTTCCTAGTAAAACTATTCTGGACCGCCTCAAGTCTTGATATAGAACGCTTAGATTTTGGGTTGAATGTTGGTATGAAAGGGATGGTAGATGTCAGAGTGCTAGTCGAATCGAACAATCAGTGGAATATTCGAGAATTTGCAGTAATGTGAACACCAGTTTAGTTAGGAACGAGGAGCATACTAGACACATTCAAAGACCGCCTGCGAATAATCGCTCGCAAGAGAATTGGAAAATTACAGGGGCGGACGCAAGGAGGCAGAAGGAGCGCCCCCCCCCCCCCCTCCGGAGAATGAGTTGCCGAACTTTCGGAATTACTTTACAAAAGAAATAAAAACTTCGTAGTAGTGTGTTTTTAGTTGTTCATTTTTATCATTATTTTCCAAATACTTCTTGTTAGTTATTTAATATTGTATTTCTTATTTTTAATAATTTAATTTTCCATTCGGGTCCCCAAAACGGCGGAGACCTCAATTTTTCCTAGCCGCCCCCCCCCTACCGCCCCCGTCTGCCAATGAAAAATTCAAAATAAAAGGCTTCGAAAAATTCTTCCAAAGAAAAGGAAGGAAATAATTCTTCTGAGTGCTTGAGTGTTCGCCCGGTCGCCAGTTCCTATAAATATATGTTGGGATTATATAGAAGAAGCACAGCTTCGGAGAAGAAGTGGAACGAGCTGCAGGCCTTCCTTTTTATTCGTATAGTCAAATTTTCATATTATTTTCTGAATTATTGGACGAAATAATTAGATTAATCGGTTGTTAATAAGGCAAAAGTAGAGAAGCAACCCCCCCCCCTACAGAACTGTTTTTTTTTCTTTGTACCTAAATTCAGCTCAGCAGTAGATTAGTTGCAGCAGAGAAATCCCGAAGAAGTTTACACATTTCTTTCAAATCATTGTCTACAAATTCAGCCAATCATTTTTAAGTAGCCTACAAATCTTATGTGCGATCTATTCTATAATAGATTATTGTACTACTCTGTTTGATCCAAAGTTTAAAGGAGACCTGAAGCTGTTTAAAACAGTTCCAATAAAAAACTCTGGACAAGGGTATACATGGGTATAACTATGCCAACATTCATTCGGCATCTGTTCGAGACCGAACTATTAAAGTTCCTTCTCTACCTTCTCGACGAACCAAGTATGATCTTATTATGGTCTACAAAATTACATATTTGCGGCATTTCCCAGTAGAATGGGCGCGTGTGGCGCAGTGGTAAGAGGCTCGCTGCGCACGCACACGGTCGATGGTTCGATCCCGCGCCCGCGGCCACCAAGCCATCCATCCCTCCGGGGTCGGTAAATTGGTACCAGAGGAGTCTGGGAGGATGAAGCACTGACTTGGTACATCGGATGCCCCCCGCAAGTCACTGTATAGGGCACATACGCATTCAACGCCTCTACGATGTTCAGATGAAGTCGAATGCGTGGCGCATCCCTCGTGACGGGATAGATCAACGCCGACCACTTTATCCTTTATCCTTTATCCCAGTAGATAATGTGTGTTGGTTATCCCTTCCCTGCACAAGAGGTGGTTCATTTAAAATAGAACTTTCCATCGCAAGAACAGCTTACGATTCAACTTTTTCACACAGAGAGCTTAGCCAATTTTTCGGTGATTATCCAAGAAACCCATCCTGTTATGTTCCCCAAGATAATATAAGAGACAGGTAGACAAGTACCTGAGCAATTCTACTTGTTGTTTAGCTATACATACATATATTGCACTAGCATAACTGAGTCACTCTTGCCTTCTAGACCGCTAGTGATTGTCTTTAATTTTGTATCCACTGTACTTGTATTCTTGAAATTGTACCCATAAACTGGTGTGGTATACCCACGTATGTACAAGTGAATAAATAAATATCATTTTATTTTATTTTCGAATATTCGACTGATTGGTTCTAGTGGATACGAATGGAGGTAGGGAGTTATCATAGCATGATTTTATTGGATTGAAGTGGTATCAGTACATGCCATGTCCCCCCCCCCCCC
>JARK01001349.1:1148331-1162733 GCA_000688135.1 Ancylostoma ceylanicum | reverse complement strand
CGCCCCCCCCCCTCCCGCCCACTTTCTGCGTTGGCCACTGCTCTCTACCTACTATTCATCACAAGGTTGCATGCGTTTGACGCACGCACGCACCTCTCATAAATTGGTGGAGAGCGACATGATGTCGGAAACTGCACGGAAAGTTGATTTCTTCAAAAAATCTCACTTCTAAGGTTATTTGTTTCACATCTAAACGGCTTCTAGTGCATTTGCGAGCAGTATGCAAAGAATGACTATCAAATTGAGGAGATCGCGTCAGAGACGTGAACTGAGCTGTCTTGCTCCAACTCGAAGCTTTGACAACACATCAGTTCACAAAAACTTGGCTGATTCTAACTTGATAGTGCGCGACATACCACGAACTGTGTTTATACTTTTTCGCGAGGCGATGACGTCGCGTCGCGCGCTTGCGTCATAGCAAACTTCGCAAATTTCCACGTAGAAATTCATAGCTCGATTTGCACCAACTACCACTACGCGGCCACTGCTCGCGAATGCATCCACTCGGGGCCCACCGCTTTCGAACACTTTGCTTGCACACAACCGTAGCATCGCGACCGAGTATAAACATAACCATATCCTTTTAGCGGCTAGACCCACAGTCATTCATTCCCCTGCTTCCGTCCGTGCCTTGGGAGGTTGTATAACGCCTCCACGATTTCTTGGAATTTTTTTGCCTGTTTCGAGCAAATTCACCTGCACGAGTTTTTCCCTCAATGCCCGGAAGACGGCAGAGCTCAAAATGTCTAGCAGGTATTGCCTTCAGAGACAGTGTTTTCTCAAAAATATCTATTGCTGCAAAGGGTAATGTTACCTGAGTGCTTTCATTAGAAGCCAAAGAACGTCTAGTGACAGCTTTTCGAATAAATTCAAAGTACGACCGAGTGGACTAAGTCATAGGTATGGTCGAAGCACCAGCGACTCAACTACCTGTGAGACAAGGGGTCTGCCAATGAATGTTGGGGTCTTTTTGAGAGTACAACCATACTTCTTACAATTAGCTTATTGTTAGCTTGTTAATTAAGTGGGTCTTTGATGTCTTTCCTCGATTTAGGTCCATCCCGAATGGCGCGACTATTCGCAGTTCTTTGGATTTCGCGAAATCTCACAAACACACAGAATTTCAGTAGTCGAGGCCTGTAGCACGCGCTACGCCGGCTGTAACTTGGCAGCGTCTGGTTGTCTGCGCATCCAGTTCTTTGTCACTGTTCTAATCCTCCCGCGGTCCTGCCTACTCTAACCTGTCCAAACAGGTGATGAGGCGCGCGGTTGGTCCCCGATCACTGGGGTTCCCGGCATTTATATTATCTTCAAAACAGACGATATTTGAGTACTTGTGCGTTACGCCTTCGCTTCTCGCCACTCTCTCCAATTGCTGCATACTCTCCCATGTTCTTCTCTGCAGTCTTACCAACTCGTCTCCACTGGAACATCATTTATAAAGATTTGTCGGGAAACAAATATAGGGCATTCAGAAAATAGTGAATACTGGTGCATTCACAGGATAAAGTTAGGCGGTGCGGTTATACTTCCGCAAAATAATCGACAGGCATAGTTTCGGCGGATGGGGTGACCGTGCGTGCGCGCGTGACGGTCAATATCCAAGAGTCAGCCTGAAATCATTTGGAATCGTTACATACTGCAACGCCTCCGGAATATGGGTGATCTCCGTCATCGACCGCGACGTGTGTCTCGATGGCGCGGACGAGTGCTCCGCTGCAAGGTGGTGCGCGTCCCGCCACGAAACCCTGTGAATTGTACGCATTCCGTACCCCATTGCGTTAAACCACTAGCCGAAAGGAGCATTAGCTGGCGCGTCGAGCCGTTGAAAACATGGAGTTGCCTGCCGTTCTCGCGACGATAGCTCCAATTCCTCTACAGGTAAGCCATTATTGTTTGTGTTCGTTTTACATTTATGATGTGCCGAGTCTGTATTTAACCATTCGCACATCAGCTCCGAGTCGAGACTTTCTACTGGTGCTGCCTTTAAACAAGGGAGGGTCTCAGTCCGTGATCTTTCCACCAATGATCAATACCGCGTGGGTGGACTCTCAGAACTCCAAGAACAAGTTGTATGATCGCACCTGAAACTCGCTCGATCCGAATTTTGTTGGCAACTTGTTTTCGCCCTTTATTGTCGAAAAGTTGTCGCGTCAAAGCTTGTCGACAACTTGCAAAGTGTTCGGCCGTTAGCTTTACAATTGTCGACAAGCTTTGAACCGTCAACTTGTTGACAAGGAAAGGCGAAAACAAACCACCAACTAGCTTTGGGTTAAGCAAGTTTAGGATGCTCTGGCAACTTGTTCTGGGGGTTCTAAGCTATAGCGGTTCTCCGATGCACGGAATTCATGGATGATTTATGTGCTTCAACGATTTTGCTGGAGATTACCGACGCTGGGTGCATTCGGCGCTCCGCTTCCGATTATAATTAGCGCCGCGCCGCGCACGTGCCGCGTGTGCGCCTGTCGTTCAATTTCGTCCGCTGTGGTGCTGCACACCACGTGGGTTTCCTTCCGTCCTCTCCCGGATTCTGCGATTGCAGGTGTATCCTTGGATTCTCGTTCTCTTTGTCAGCTTAGATGTCATCTAGGGGCTTCTGATGGTTAAGCCATCGTCAAGGAACTCAATCCATGAGAAAAAGGGGCTTTTGCTGCTGTGTTTCTTTCCACTTCATTGCTAATCTTCCTAAATAAATCAGGCGTATCACTTTATGGTCATTACGTTTCTCTCTCTGTTATAACCGTTGTTTTTCCACTCTCATGACTTTCGGTTGCCAGGGGAAGTGTACGCTTTCTGGCCGAGCACAAATGGAGTTAAGTGCTGTGCGAACGTGCGGCTTGCTGTTTGCGTTTTTACTGCGCTTTTGCCGCCCTTTCGTGTCCTGGGTCCAATACATCTGAAATACATGACGCCACAATGTCTTGGCGTCAAATCCTAGCGGTTCTTATGGATTTCTTAGCGTTGCAAAAAGGCCGAGACGCCTGCGTCACGCATCCGCGTCGAATAGCATTGCAGCGCGATCAGCCTGTAGTTTCTTCTTATTCTCGAGAAACCTAATCGCTTTTGGCGTTAAAACTCCCTATTCTCTCCTTGGAATATAGCGATTTTCGACAGCCAGCTGACGTAGAAATTCTGGATATTGCCAGTCTGTTAGCTGTGCATGGAAATATCCTGCGAAAACTGTGCTTAGAATTCGACTGATTGTGTTTTTTGCGGCTTTCTCCGTTTAGTTTTAAAAGCAGAGCGTCGGACTGACTTCCATTGTCTTCCGATAGCATATTTGAGTTGTTTGGTACGTGTCTTCGCTCACTTTCTACCTTTCCTTACCTCTCTTCGATTACGTTACTGACAATAAGCTCAACCGTCACGCCACCCTGTGATGCTTGATGTTCGGGTAATCCTGCCATAATGGCTATGTATCACGTGAATTGTGTTTCGGTTTGTTCTAGAACTTTTCGTTTTCAACGTGTTACCTGTCTGCATCATAATCGGTACGAAATAACATTAGTGTTGGTATTGTGACGTGTAACCCAACTGGTGAGTTAGCCTATTAAATTCCGGTGCCACTGGCAGATTTCCGTGATTCATTTTGAGGAATTTTCTTCCATATTGGGATTCCTACAATCTTCTCAGTGTATACTTCTTCCTTTTCTTTTTGTTCAAAGGTTTCATTTACTTAGCCCGAAATTCCTTGGGTTTGTACAGGGTGCGCCATAAGTTCTTGCACACCATGCTTAGTAACACCACAACGGTTGAGTTCAACATAATGGCTTGATCTCTATAGAGAGAATGAGTTAACACAATGGCAACGCAAATCACCTATCAGAACAGGAATATGTCGCCACCTGCTTCCGTGGTAGCTCAAACTTGAGATAAAAGTTAGCATCTCGCGGCACGGTTTGGAGCGCGGGTGACACTGTCTCTTCGAACGGAAGACACTACTCAGAGCAAATCAAATCGTCTCTCACCAAAACATTGGAGCAGACGGAGGAGACATCGAGGAATTCAGCGGATATACTGGGATCCCATCTCCCTTTTCTTTCAGAAATTTCAGAAAGTTTTTAACGGAAAAGTGGTGTATGAGCAATTTTTTCCGGTTTTTTGTGAATCACAACATCAAAATTACTCTGGATTTCACTCGCAGAATAAAAAAAAACTCAAGTTGAACAGCGCAAAGATGACGCTTCTGTAAAGCTTAGAATCTGCTCTGTGCCATATGCGCCTCCTAGAATGCGGCACGACCGAAATCCCGTGCTCAGAACGAACTCCTGTATAACGCCAATCCGATTCTGATGGATAGCCGTACTCAACTATGCTTCAGAGCGAATCAAGTGCTATATCATACTTAAGTTTGGGCTCGTAGCATGGAGCTGAGGTAAAGCTTCGAGAAGTTTTATACTAGATACACCAGCGCGCCACGAGGTGCTCGCTACTCTCTCAACTTTGAGTTATTACAAAAGCAAATGGCGATGTATCCCTGATGTGATAGGTGTTTTGAGTTGCTATTGAGTTAGCTCAGTACGCCATAGAGGTCATGCCATTACGTTGAATCCAGCGGCTGTGGCACATCAAATATTGTGTGCAAGAACTTATGGCACACCCTGTAATACTTTGCATTCGATATGCTGTTTTGATGATACCAGAAACCTTATCCCAATTTAAAGGTCGTCGGACTAAATGCTACCGTGCGGCTTACCTGCAGCACAGCAAAAAATATGGCTAAACGTCAAATAAATTGCTCATTCTGTATCGGCACTCGGTGCGTGGAAAACTACGATTTTTCAAATCAACCATGGGACACATTCCCACTGATACTCATGTCCTTTTTTCGTGCTTGATCTTTCTAGCTCAACTAGTGGTTCAAATCCATGACTGGGATCCGTGAGACGATAATCAAGCAAACCAACAATGACTAGCGTTATTGGTTATCGTATAGAATACGCCATGCTAAGAGACGCAGGGCACGAAGGTTGGTTTAGCAGCCTGGTTTCCCCTGATTATTCGTTCATGAATCCTCGCTCAGGATATATCAAATAGTGTTTGCTTGCAAATCCTGTGGTAGCTAGTTGCTCCTGCTGCAGCTAGTAGCATATAATGTTAAATATTAAATCTATGCTGTTGGAACTTTGAAGACCCGTTGCTTTTTCGTTTTCCTGAGAATGTTTTTCTATAAATCATCTGAGGCTACTGAGGAACGCCTTGCTCTGCTTAAACCGCTTATCCCCTCTAGCAAGCCGGGTTATTTTGCACGAGTATTGGCGTGCCTGCGAGTGCTAGTTGCCTAAAAAGGTGGAGACGTCGATCGTAGATCGGCAGGAAGTCCGATAGCAGCGCACGAGCGGCCATCGGACCGCGTGGGCTGGCGTGTTTGGTTCGATTATGGCTCCATTTGCATGTCGGAACCGCTACTGCTCCACGTTTTCAGCGTATGTTGTGTTGAAATCCAGTGATTGCCATTTTGTTGGGATGAGAATTGGAATTTCTCCGCATCTCATCGAGCTTTGTTCATATTTCATTGTTTGTGTTGGTGTAGCCTCAAGCTTTTCTCTCAATATGTTCATGATTATGATTGCTCTTTTCATCCATAGCCTGAGAAGATGTTGGAGCCCATTTCTTGGCTTCCTTTGCCAATTGTAACCGGCATTAGTACATTATATCTACAAGGTGTTCGCTAGTTAGGCAATTGGATTGTACTCTGCAAATCATTGTGCTTTAATTCTGCTGCAGAATTGTACAAATCTGCTACCTCTTTATTGAAGTCTCCTGCAATTTTGTACCAGTTGTCTGCAGCCGAAACTGGCTGGTTGTTTCACGAATATTTTCCAAACAACGCATTTGTAATTAGATTTTCAGACGCTTCCCATCCCAAGACATTTTCCGACAAAATTTTTAGTTTCCCGGTTACCTTATTCCATTTCCGGTTTTTCCCACTAAGCCTTCCCCGACCATGTAAATAAAAGACTAGTTAGAGGGGAGCAATTAGAGCAGAGCATTAGGGTCTTTGGACCTCGAGTTCCAAAAACTATATACCACCAGTATGAATAGTTTTTTTGTTCTAGACTTTGTTCGAAACCAGTTAATGAATTTCAGTAGCACATTGACCGGGCAATTGTTCGACTGAAAATTCAAGTCTAAAGGACTGGTGTTGGAGCAAAGGCAGCACACGGAGAATTTTTTTGAGTTTTTGTGTCTGAGAGGCCCCGCCGCGAGCCTCCCTGTCGATCAAGATAGACCGAGTCCTGGTGCGTTGTCAAATCGGAGTGTTGAAACAGGCTAGTTCATGGATCCGATTGGAGGATACATAGGCAGAATTTCCTTACGGAAATACGCGTAACCTCACCATCACAACAAATTAAATTTTTTGATGACCCATTTAGTAGTAGCCAACAAAAAATGCGTCCAAAACGGCGACAGCAAACAGTGCAACGAAGTTTTTGCATCAGTCTGCTGGATGACAGCATTGTGGAGTGGTTCCGGAACATACAAGGAAATAAAGTCGGAACTAGGAGTTCTATGCTGTGTCCACATGGACAGCTTTGCTACACATTCCATTAAGAAAATTTGTGACGACTGTACCACTTAGGATTATCCATCCCGTTTGCGTCCACATTATTTCCGGGGTCCTTCTAGTATGCCAATGCAGCTGAAGATTTACCCAAGCAACAAGGCTTCAGTTACATCATCACATTAGAACGACGCCAGAAATGATGTGGGCGTAGTGGGATGCGTGCTGCGTAATGGCAAGATTATCACTTCTTCCTGAATGAAGTGTGTATCAAGGTTATACATGTGAAAAAGCAGAGATGCCGCATACCTTATTAAGATTACCAAGGGTGAACTGGTTCACACCGCACGCATTTACCCATCGTTAGAACGGGCGTCACGTTTACCTTGTGTAATCTCAACGATGCATCCAGCCCAGAACTCCCAGACATCGTTCGCCACTATATGCCGACAACACTCCACAACGCTACCGCCTAGAAGATCCCCCTCCCTTCCCCTTACCCCCTTCCCCACCTTCTTACTGCCCTGCCTAAACTTCGCTGTCACCTTTATGGCTCTAACCCTTCGATTATCCATAGAACCTGTTGGAACGCACCCTACCTACTACGCGTATTCCTATCTGAAACAAGTCTTGATCTTTGGGCGGTAGTTTGACTAGCGATGGGCTCCATAAATGCTGATAGCCAAAAGCTAGTTCTGCGAAGAGATAGTGTCCCGTATTGATTTGTCTTCTGCATGATTAGGGAGGTCCAAATAAAAATTCTCAATTTGATATCCCTTAGTACTCATCCCTTGCTAATCTCATAGATTTTTTTTGAAAATTCAACCGAAAGCAACGTTAATGGTGAATGTTTTACGTGCGACTGCCCTTGAATGTGTTAGACGACTTGAGAATAAGATTAGTGCTGTACTAGACGGCATACCCGGCTCCGCTCGGGAGTTTTACTACCCCCGACATTTCACGCTGTTGCGGTTAATTAGGGTGCAAATTCATCCAGTTGAAGTGGATCCATTTGAATTTCGGTGATTACCATGTTTGATAATATCGTTAACCTTTTTTTCACCTGTTCGATTAGAAAAAAGTCATTAAAACCAATTAATCAATAATTGAAATGCAAACTTAATAATTGTCGTATTCGCGTTAGGCATATTGGACCACCTGACATGTTTTCACCCGTCCCCGAGCGAAAGTGGAAAAAATCGATAAAATCGATAAATCGATATCATAGCCCAAAAAGGTTGTCATATTCGTGCTCAGCGCATTGGAGAACCCTAGTAGGCACGTCATTACCCACCCCTGAGCGAAAATGGAAAAATCGATAAAATCAATAAATCGATACCGTCGCCCAAAGTGGTTGTCATATTCATGTTCAGCATATCGACTAACCCCAGTAGGCACGTTTTCGCCAGTCTCTGGGCGAAAGTAGCGAAAAATCAATAAAATCAATATAATCGATAAGCTAATCGATAATTCTCAGAGTAAAGTAGCCTATAACCTCCGCCGACCCATGATAGACCTGCATGCAAAATTTGGTTCAGATTGGTTCACTCTAGGCGATTTCTATTCATTACATACATACATACATACACACATACATACAAACTTTCACTTTTATATATACAGATTGTGAGCCGCCCGTATCACAGGAAGGTGAAGAACTGCACGAGAAATTTCTTTCGCGCATTCGTTGGCGACATCGTAGCAGCTGTGATTATCCGCAAATGGCGTGATTTGACAAAGTTGAGGAAACCTGCAGGAGCGTGATTGACTGTGGAAAAGGGACTTCCTATCGAGTCATCTGTCAAACTTTTTCTACGTTGCCAAAAGCACGTAGAAGGATTGTAGTCTGCCTCAGAAGCGACGACAACTGGGTACTGGCGTATAAACTTGCAATATGTAAACATCTAAACAACAAACATCCAAGTCATGCAGTACTATACTCTTCTGCTCTGCCTTCTTTCCCTTCCGGCGCAAAACCGCCTACGGCTGCGGGCCTAGGCGATTCCGGGCCCTAATAATAATAATAATAATAATTTATTACATGAGTACATCACTCATGTGTAACACATTAAAACAATGAAAGTGAGGTAGGTAAACTTAGTGAACTTGAGGCGTAAAACGAAACCAGCAACCGTAAAACGATGAAACTGCAATATCTATGAGAACAAACTCTCACAAAAGAAAAAGAAGAACGAGTAAACAAAAAGATTGTGGCAATTAGCTGAGCATCCACCTACATCCCCAGATAAGTGTCAATCACATTTTTGAAAGAGCTGAGTTTACTAGGAAATGGTTTCCTATTGTGTAGTCTCACATACTCAGAACCAGCCCTGTTAGTAAAGAAATGTAACCTGTAGTTGTGCTTGGCCCGCATAATAGAATATTTGACGGTGTTGCCCCTGGTGAGAGAGGATCTTGATGAATAGAACATTTCAGGCCTGATTTTGCACATCCCATTGATAATTTTGTGAAATAGTATCAGATCAAATTTCCGTCTTCTAATCGCTAAGGACGGGAGCCGAAAATTAGTATTTCTTTCTTCATGCCGTGGAATTCCTTCGTACAAAAAACCAAGTGTCCTAGCCATGAGTTTTCTAGTGAAACTATTTTGAACTCTTTCGAGTTTGGCAACCGTGGCAAGTTTGCATGGATTGAAAACAGCGGTGCCATATTCTAGAATCGGGCGAACAAATGTCTTATAGGCTCGCAGCAGAATCTCAGTGTTACGTGTGCTAAGAGCTCGAAATAGATTATACACTACCCTGGAAGCCTTCGAAGCAATTTGGTAACAATGTGCATCGAAACATAGATCCTTAGTCACCAGAAAGCCGAGATCTCTTATCTGATCAACATGTTGGATAACAGAACTCTCCACAGAGTAGTTACCTACAGGGTTCTTTGATCCAAGATGCAAAACTTTCGTCTTCTCTTTACACAGTGGAAGTTCCCAATCAGCAGACCATTCCTGCACAGTATTGACTGCGGTTTGCAGCACTCCTATGTCACCAGGACTTGAAATGGTATGGTATATTTTGAGATCATCGGCGAAAACACTACACTTAACCCCCCTATTTAAAATAAGTGACGGTAGTTCATGAGTATAAATGTTGAACAATATAGGGGAAAGGACTCCTCCTTGAGGCACCCCACTAACCATTCTTCGAGGTGTAGAGAAGGATGTGTTCACACGAACTGAAAAGTATCTTTCCGAAATGAACGAGCGAATCCAGTCAACAATACGTGGGTGGATTCCCACCTGTTGCAGCTTAAAAATAAGTTTATCGTGAGGGACGCGGTCAAAAGCTTTAGAAAAATCAAAATAGACCGCATCTACATTTTTTCCGGCATCAAGAGTGCTAGTCCAATCATTCAGGCTCTGAATCATAGCCGTAACTGTCGATTTGCCACTTTGGAACCCGTGTTGGTACTCTGATATAACAGAGAACTGATCTAGGTGCTTAACAATTCTTTTCTTAAGAATTTTTTCAAAGGTCCTTGCAAAGATTGAGGTGATACTTATGGGGCGAAAATTTAGTGGCGAGGAGTAGGGTGGTTTTTTAGGGATTGGTGTCACAAAAGAAAGCTTCCACTTTGACGGCACTTCAGCCCGCATAAAGCTCAGATTGAAAATGAAGGCCAGAGGTGCACTGATAACTGAAGCAACGTTTTTGATGAAGCATAAGGGTAAATCATCAGGGGTCCGTGAGTACGAAGTCGGCCAGTGGGCAAGAAGTGTGTGAACCTCCTCAACATGGAACCATACGGAGTCCTCCATCATGGGGTATTTAGGATCTGAACTATGGCTTACTGTCCTGCCACTAGTTGTGAAAAACTTTTCAAACACATCTGCAAAGACCTCCGCCTTTTCCAGATCAGTTGTTACGATGGTATTATCCTCTCTCCGAATAGGCCCTAGCATTGCCTTAGTGAATAATTTGGACTTCAAAAATTTATAAAATGTAGCCTTGTTTTTGGACTCAATAACTTTCTTTTCGACGAATGAGTTGTATTTCCTAAGCCTACGCTCGAATACATAATTCAATTTCCTAAAAGCGGTCCAACTGGAAAGACTTCCAGTCCTGGTTGCTCGATCCCATGCAGCGGATCTACTATTGGCCAAGGCCTTTAGGTGAAATGGAAGCTCCATTCGGTTGGCGGGTACTTTGCTAAGTGGAACAAACTTATCAATTACATGATGAAGTATGGCGATGAACAGTTCATACATGTCATTCACAGTAACAACAGATCTGAAAGAACCATACCAGTCCACGCCAAGCAAGTATTGATTGATCGTATCGAAATCCGCATCTTTGAAATTCCTCTTAGTGGCGAGGATTGGTTGCTGCCGGGAGATGTTCAAATCAAACGTGACTGAACTGTGGTCACTAGACCCAACAGGAGCGCCTACCCTAATATCCGAGATAATTTCTGCATTAGTACTCAGTACAAGATCAAGAGTATTCCTACCCAGAGTGCTAGACCTGACATGTTGTGATAGGTTGTGAGTTGTGCACAGACTCAGGAAGGACTTTGAAACAGCGCTTGAATGTGTTAGACGACTTGAGAATAAGATTAGTGCTGTACTAGACGGCATACCCGGCTCCGCTCGGGAGTTTTACTACCCCCGACATTTCACGCTGTTGCGGTTAATTAGGGTGCAAATTCATCCAGTTGAAGTGGATCCATTTGAATTTCGGTGATTACCATGTTTGATAATATCGTTAACCTTTTTTTCACCTGTTCGATTAGAAAAAAGTCATTAAAACCAATTAATCAATAATTGAAATGCAAACTTAATAATTGTCGTATTCGCGTTAGGCATATTGGACCACCTGACATGTTTTCACCCGTCCCCGAGCGAAAGTGGAAAAAATCGATAAAATCGATAAATCGATATCATAGCCCAAAAAGGTTGTCATATTCGTGCTCAGCGCATTGGAGAACCCTAGTAGGCACGTCATTACCCACCCCTGAGCGAAAATGGAAAAATCGATAAAATCAATAAATCGATACCGTCGCCCAAAGTGGTTGTCATATTCATGTTCAGCATATCGACTAACCCCAGTAGGCACGTTTTCGCCAGTCTCTGGGCGAAAGTAGCGAAAAATCAATAAAATCAATATAATCGATAAGCTAATCGATAATTCTCAGAGTAAAGTAGCCTATAACCTCCGCCGACCCATGATAGACCTGCATGCAAAATTTGGTTCAGATTGGTTCACTCTAGGCGATTTCTATTCATTACATACATACATACATACACACATACATACAAACTTTCACTTTTATATATACAGATTGTGAGCCGCCCGTATCACAGGAAGGTGAAGAACTGCACGAGAAATTTCTTTCGCGCATTCGTTGGCGACATCGTAGCAGCTGTGATTATCCGCAAATGGCGTGATTTGACAAAGTTGAGGAAACCTGCAGGAGCGTGATTGACTGTGGAAAAGGGACTTCCTATCGAGTCATCTGTCAAACTTTTTCTACGTTGCCAAAAGCACGTAGAAGGATTGTAGTCTGCCTCAGAAGCGACGACAACTGGGTACTGGCGTATAAACTTGCAATATGTAAACATCTAAACAACAAACATCCAAGTCATGCAGTACTATACTCTTCTGCTCTGCCTTCTTTCCCTTCCGGCGCAAAACCGCCTACGGCTGCGGGCCTAGGCGATTCCGGGCCCTACGCGCGGCTGTGGGCGGCTTTGCGTCGCATGTGACGGTATTGCTGTAAAATTAGAAGGATTTTGTGTTGTGTGCTCTTTTCATTCTTATAAGAGAGCCTGCACGCGTCTGGAAACCCGTTCAAGGATCAATAGATGACAAACGTAAAATTCGTAGGGAACAATTTTTTTTTGAAATTGCGTACTGGTATAGTCTGTTCCACGGGGGAAGATAGTTGGAGAAATGCCACAGAGAAGATGATTGCGGGAAAGTGCGCAGAGATTGGGGAGGGTACGGAGAAAAACAGACGCTGGGCACGAATACTCAGCTATCGTCGCGTTGTGAAACAGACTATAGTTGTCGCGAACGCGACCTCTTGCGATCTAAGGTGATCAGCGGTGGGCGGAGCCTAGCATGGTTGTTCTCTATAAATAAGCCCGCTTTGGCAAGCTGGGCAGATAAATCCGTGTGAGTCGACGGCGAGCGGCCGCCTCACCATCCGTAGCTCCACCGCGCTCACCTCAAACCGTACCCCAGAGAATCGATCCCTGAAATCCGTAGATCCTGAAAATAGCTCCGTTGCCCAAGGCACCCATCTCTGGCACCGCTGAAGCGTCCTAACCTGTTCATGTATTGCTTTTGGAAAATAAACTTCACTAACAACCCTGTGTTTCTCCACTGCAACTGCCGATTCGCGTCAATAGTATTATAGTGATGCAGGAAATCATCGTGATGCAAGCAGTTTTTTGAACGTTATAGGGTTTCTTAGGGGAGCGTTGTCCATGCACTGACTGATCTGTGAAGTGAAATGAGGTGAATTAGGTTCACCGCGCCTTGAACAATTTCTGCAGGTGGGGATTGTGAAGCATACACACAGTGAACTCCAAACGGACGTAGACAAGGGGCGGCACCGCGGCGCGGGCATTCTGGTTGTCTGATGCACCGAGGCAGCGGGCCTGCTGGGCAGAGACACGGAGGAGAACAGATACTTTTTGATTTCCCGCTGCCTCGGGAGATGCAACAGACAACTAGAGTGCCCGCGCCGCGGTCCCGCTCCTTGTCTACGACCTTTTGGAGTTCACTATATATTATCTTAATCTACATGTAATAGTTAATTGAACTAAAATAGAGGTAATCATCGGGGAAGCGCTGCTCAACCACTTAAAACTCGATGCGAACTTCTTTCCTGTGGTTCGAGAGGCTAAGCGTTTTTTGGATTCTCTGGCGGCAGGTCTCGCCTTTGTATGTTTGCGAGCTCTTCACTACTCTCATTCTACGTAGATGTGGTTCTTTTCCAAGTCGCTTTGTATTGAAATTTTTTAAAAGCTGATATTGTTGAGGGCTTCAAATGGTAAGCGAGTTGGCGACGGAAGGCTGTGCTAATCTCCTCACCCCCTTACATTCGTATAGCCGCCTCAAATCTTTCTGTGTACAAAGTCAAGTGAGCTGCTTCAACGCTGTGCAGTAAACTCAGGCGTTTGTGCAGTGGGCTTGACTTCCGCAGTATTGTCACTGAAAAACTCCCGCCAGCTGCTACCTGTTCCATTTGGTCTTCTGCTTGACCGTGTGTTAAATGAGCGAGTGTCAATGAGCCTTGCTCTTCGTCGAATTCAACGTATTCGAAGTCCTAGACTAGCACGACAAAGGACTGCGAATGTGCGACCGTACTATAACCTGTCTAGAAATTGGCTCCAAGGTGAGGCGAGATTTAGTTGTACGCTTTGTATTCTAATTCATTCTATTCCAAATCAGCTGATTTACTGGTCTCTGAGCTCTACCTGTTGTCTTCAATTGTCGTTATTTTCCTACGCCATTGTTTACAATGTAGCATTGAGATTTGACTAGCTGAAAAATTTCAGTGCTACATTGTAAACATTTCGAAAAACTTGTTGATTATCGGCCATTTGGTATTGTTGTTGTTATTATATCTTGCATGCTTGTTAGCTTATGATGAGAAAGGGATTTGTTGGTAACATTTAGGTTTGACAAAGGCATTAATGCCGAAAGCTAGCCAGTAAACTTATAGAGCACCGGAGCCTTCAACATGTATATCAAATAATTGAAAAATTTCCTTTTATTTGACGTCAATGACCTTCTTGAGCGTTCCCATGCCTTTTTTGAGTGTGCTATCATCTTGCTCCTTTTTCAAGAGTTGAAAATTGAAAAGTTCCAAAGGGATTCTGTTTGAATTGTTTTGACTTAGGGGGGGGGGGGGGGTGGCGCTCTTTTTT
>JARK01001349.1:1113769-1143435 GCA_000688135.1 Ancylostoma ceylanicum | reverse complement strand
GGGGGGGGGGGGGGGGTATCGGAACTGAATATGAATGTCCCGTGCGTGTTAGTATTTCAGCAGCCATGTAACTTAAATTAAAGATTATCAAAGAGGCAAGGAAGCCAAAAAAGATCCTTTTTTGTAGGAACTCTGTTGGTATGCCGTCACGGGATTAGGGTAAGTGACTAACCCAGTAGTACCAACTCCTCTTTGAAACCATAAGGGAACAGATGTTGAAGAAGGTGCAGTAACTTTATCCTTTTTCGATTCCAACTATTGCCTGAGAAGTAAGCCTTGGTAAATGTCCTGCCGGTGAGGGAAGTGTTCTGCCAATGTCTCTTCCTTTTCTGATTTTTCGGTCACAAATCTGTTATTTTCACCTTTTATTGAAACACCAACAACGTGAAAATTGATCAGCCTTCAAGTTCTCCGACATTTTTTGAAGAGCTCTCGTTTCTTTCAAGTTGTCCTTTGGCAGCCGTGCTCTGTCCTACTCTCTTTCAATTTTGTTTGCCTGATTTCAAAGTTTATAGGCTCGGAAAATGGGACAGGTCGTCTAAATTCTAAAAATTTTTTTCCAGCAGGCGGGTCCACTTCATAGACATGCATGAGACGTGTTTTGAGCTCCACAAATTCTTCAATCTGTTTTCAGCGTTTCGCCAGCGTTTGAACTATATCGCTACGATCTTCTCTCGCGTGATTGTCATTTGACTTCTTTCACGTTTTTTTCTCGCTTCACATGGAAGCACTTCCTATGTGGTTTCCTCGTTCAAAGGCGAAGGAGCTATTTATTCGAAAACTTCGGCACATATCAACGCAACCTTCTTGATATTTGTGTATGCTAGCTTGGTAGATGACTCAACTGGTGTTTCTCTTCATTTCGGTTGCCTTCCAAATCACGGACTCGCCTTTGAATTCAACTTCTCTATCCCAAAGCTCATTCTCATCATTAACGTTGACCTCTTCTTTGAAAGGAGTTTATAAGCTACTGCTGCGAATACATTGCTCATTGTCACCAAAATGGATTGCATCAATCAATCCTCAATAGAAAATTTCTGCCGTAAGTCCCAAAACAGTGTCATTAATCAATCGCACTAAAATTGATCCTACCTGCGCAGGACATTCCGAGTTTAGGGGAGCATGCGAAGCGCTGTATGCTAAGCTACATACATATGAGGCGAGGATATGACGAAAAGCCATGTGCCAAAATTTAATAAATTATCCAAGTAAGCACACGAACTTAATTGCCGTACTATTACTTACTGTTAAAGTGTCCAACACGAGTTGCTTGTGAAAGCTTATGTGGTATTCACTAGTGTGTTGATCGTATAGTGTATCAGATACATTCGATATTCCAATATTCGTTTTCGAATAAGTCGACAAAGTGAAATGGCCAGGGAAGTGAAGGCAATACATCTTTGGATGAACGAAAATATGAGCTGTGAAGCACTGTGTTTCAGGAATATTCGATTTTTGGATGTACATTTAAATTGTTGTTCCAGTTAATTAAATTTATTCGATTTTCATTCGGTCAACACTCTAGTATTCACGCTACCAGTATACTTGAAAACAGAATCTTCCACACTTCCGAACGATAGTGGATCCTGCACCAGTTCTAACATATTTTGTATTTACTCGAAAAACACTACCCTGGGTGGCCTGGTCGGCTTGTGCCTTACCGCGAATATTCCAGGAACCCACCTCTGCAGTTTTGTTATATGCCATCCTATTTTTTTTCATTTTCTTTAGCCTCTTTAGGTGACCCATACCGATGTTTTTTTTTTCTTCCTGGAGAGAAGCCAGGCTCCATAGTTCCTTTAGTGGAACCGAATGGAAATTCGGTTGCAGATGCATCGACAATAGGCTTTCCATTTACGTGGGTTTCAGGAAAAAAGCTTCTCAATAACCATTGAGCGAAACAAACGGTGCTTGTTATTGACATGGACATGCAAGAGTGCGTTTTATATTGGGGTTTATATTGGCGCCAGCGCCGACGTCATCAAGCGAACGAGATTTTTTAATTAACATTTTGGTTTTGTTTAACATAAATAAAATTTTGTGTGTAAGTTACATGAGTTGAGCAGCGACATATTTTCCGGGTGTTCTGACTAAGGATATGTCTATTTATGTTAGCATTGCAAGCTATAGATTCAGCTGTTTCATTACCCGATGAAATGAAAATTATTCTCTTCAGTGTTTCGTTTCGTCTTTATTTTTGGCATTCTGTTCCTGATTCATTCCTTTACTTCATCGCATTTTCATTTGGAGAATTTGTACATGATTCAATGTTTCAGGTAGTTCGATATTTTATCCTGGATACTCACTAATGGGACAAACTTTGAGTGAACCGGTGACCACAAAAGAGTCTGCTTCGTGTGTAAATGAATTATTCACTGTAGGAAGCTCATGCATGCAAGGATGGCGAATAAGTGAGTGATACTCTTTCTTTATCGATTTCTTGGTTTAGTTACTTTGGGTTCTTCATAAAACGCACCGTGGGCTAGTTTAATAACTCAAGAGTGAGTCATGGTGTACAATTTTCTGAGAACGGAGCATGTCGGTAAACACATCCGAGCGCTCAGGAAGTTTTTATCCGAATGACGCCAATCCTCACACATACCTGGATTAGATTGGCACAGAAGTTTGGGAAATTGGCCTGGAATTTTTGTGCCATCGAATGACTTTTGGATATCACGTTATCTCAATACAATGAAATCGAAGTTTTACAAGTAGCACAGTTTACAGATATGGAGGATGCGCATACACATTTACTTTCATTACCGGATGACCCACGCTGTGCATTTTTTGCTGTTTATGATGGTCATGGCGGTCCAAAGGCATCTCAGTTTGCCGGCATCAATCTACACAAGCAGATTCTCCAGCAGGCTGATTATGGTAAGATATTACTTTTACTCAGTATGTTTCCTTTTTTGTAATCTTTCGACTTATTGTTCTCCAGCAGGCCGATTATGGTTACGAGACGACAAAATTCTCTTGTAAAACTTGTAAATATGTAAACTTTGCGGTGTCTCTCCTTCTCTTTCCACATTCACTTTCGGCGGACACTGCTTCGGCTGGACTTTTTCTCAAGCGTTCACCACTAGAGCGAGATTTAATCACGATTGTACCTTTTTGCGGCTTGCTGCGCTGCACTACCTACGCGGCGCAGCAGAATAGCTAGGCGCTGTGGCTGTGACAGGACCCGTAGGTGGTGTGGCACGGTGGGTCGCGGTGGATGCAGTCGTTATTGACGCTCTCTCTACGTATTGGAACTTGAAGGCGATTAAATATTTTTGAAGATTTTCAAGAAGTCGCGCTGGAAACATGCTTCATTTTGCTAGAAGGTGAACGATTCGTCCAGTTCGCGCAGTTGCGTGTGGACGTTTAGACAAGGCGACGCAACGCGCATTTTCCACCATGGATACCCTAAAGATCTTATACTTTTACTTTTTTCCGTTTCTGTACAGTCTTACGAAATTCCTTTTCTACCTACGCTAAAAACATTGATTTTTTTCTCATTAGTGAGATCCTCCTGATATATCGTGAACTGCCGAGTGCTAGGCGGGTTGCACAAGCAGGTTTATGGCGACTTCATCCCGGCTTTAATCGCTACTTAGCGGCCATTCAACAAACTATGATAGTACCATATCTGACGTTAAAATTTCTTTTTAGCAGATTTAGAAATCATTCTAACCCGGAATACATGCCGCTAAATAAAAAACCGTAGGGCGTAACAATTGAGACATCAGTGAACTAAGAAAGATATAGCTTTATATGCAACATCTCGTGTGGCTGGGAATTTTCGTGGCAACTGTTCCCATGCAGATGACCCGCCATCTAGTCGAGACGATTTAGGTTAGTCTGAAAAGAGCCGCTGTGATCAAATCATGTTGATGAAGTATGACCACTCAACAGGTATTCAACAGAATAGGATTAGGGAATAAGTAGGTATCTGTGGAATAAGTAGGATAGCGGACTACTTAAATTCCTGTAGTACAGCGGACTACTCTAATATCTAACTGCATCAGTCCTTACCGGGTGGATCTTGAAATATGATACCTAGAATTGTCCTGGAGCAGCAGCCACCGTCTGGGGTAGGTTTCATGAAACACTAGCCACGCAAACTAACGATGGTTTGTATGGCTGGTCATCTTATAGACAACGCAGTGTTGGGAGGCAGAGACCGTCAAAGTTGAAAGAAGGCACTAACTTAAAACTAGGCGAAACCAGGTTAGCAAACCAATTTTTGCGTCCTGCGTCTCCTAAACATAAGTAGTCTATAGGATAACTTAGCCCACTAACCATTGTTGGCTTGCGTGTTTAGTATTTCATGAATCCCAGCCCTCGTTCTGCCCGGTTATGCGTTTATGAACGCAACCCTGTTCATTACTACCGCCCACATGAGTCATAACTTTTTGTACATCAGCTCTAAATCACAAAAGTAGCATTCTGCTCTGACTGCCTGTCCAGTTTTCTGAAAGTTGGCGTGGATCCCACCTTTACTGCGCTACCATGCTGACAACATAACCTTTCTAGGAAGGTTCAGTTTAGGGAAAATTAGAGATGGCTAAACCTTATCTATTGATAGATTTCAATGTTTCCTACTATAGCACAACCATTTTCAGTTGTAGTTATCATCTGATCTGGAGTCGGTCCGTTTTGTTGGCGAAAAAGTATGTCAGAAGAAACATCTTAGCCTGTGAAACGCTGGTTATCAATATTAGGTCATGGAGTATCGATACATTCCATTTTAGAAGAAGGGCAGTGACAAGAAAGTGCAAACAGTCTCTGTACTTCCGCTTTGTTTTTGAGTAATGTTTCACGACATGTAGGTGAAGTGAGCAGTAATTGTGAATTTTCAGCACAGGGAAATCTACCAGAAGCACTGCGGAAAGGCTTCTTGGCACTTGACGAGCAAATGAGATCAGATGATGAGATGAGAGATGACGTTTCTGGTGCCACCGCAGTTGTAGTATTGGTGAAGGATGACGTCATTCATTGTGGTACGTCATTTCACGTTCCTATTCTACTTCCATTCGTTTTTTATATCTAGTCATTAAAAAAATCTATTGAACACAACTAGTAGTCAATCATGATGTGGTGGCTATTCCCTTTGTATAAGGGGTCGGTTTGCTTTTTGCCATTGGCCTTTTTTCGGACTGCTGATCTCTTTGTTTGAACGATATAATTGTATATTACGCAAGGAGTTGTGGTTTTGTTCGCAGAACAAACGTTTATGGTTATTACTTGACGTTATGCGATAGCTCTTCGTGAGTGCAAAGAAAGTGACAATTAATTGGTTACACATCAAACATTCCTCAATTATTCCAGCAAACGTTGGCGATTCACGAGCTGTTGTCTCTGTATGCGGTGAAGCTAGACCATTGTCCTTCGACCACAAGCCGGCCAACGAGAAAGAGGTAAGCATTCTATCGTTAACCTTTTGAAAGTTCTGTAGTTGTTTGTTTGGTAGCATTTGCTGCATATCAAGTTGGCTTCTTTTTTTCTCTCCGCCAATATTCATGTAAATCTAGTAATATACGCTGATTTCTGATTAGTTCATAGTCTTTGAGGGAGTTTTTTATTGGTTCTCTGAGTTCCTTTTTTTTCGACACTAGCGGATATATGGAATCGTATATATATTTACTTTTTTTAAGGCGAAAAGAATCCTTGCCGCTGGTGGCTGGGTGGAATTCAATCGCGTGAATGGTAACCTTGCCCTTTCCCGAGCGCTCGGTGATTTTGTATTCAAGCGAAATGAATCTATTCCACCGGAGGAGCAAATCGTTACTGGTAAGTTGCTAGGCTGTATTATTAAGTAATTTGAAGTGGCAGCAGCCCTGACACTTATTTGATATAATTTCTAAATTATTTTTTTCTTTTTTTGTATAGAAACTACATTAGTTTGTTGCTTCTGAAAGTTTAATTATATAGTGCTTAGAAATAAGCTGCATAGTCAATTTAATGGCTGAAAAGGTACGGAAAACGGCGGACCTTCTTTTTGCTTTTTAGCTTCTTTTTGCTTTTAGCCCAGAAGTGCATCCTAATTTTTTTCTCTTTCTCGATAATTTTCTCACAATCATCGTCTTTTTTATGCGTGTTAAGGATGTAAGGAGGAACCATATTCAATTCCGTAGGGAAGTTCTCTAAGTTTAAAATAAATCCATAGGAAGTCGATAGGAAGTTTAATCCTCCATCGAACAAAATATGATATCACATCTTCTATGAATTTCCGGGAGTACCCTACACTACAAGCTACATGGTTTCTGATTTCGCAACGTGTTTATCAGCTTGGTCTTGCCTGGTATCTTTTCACGTGGCTTGCGTATTTGCTCGATTAGTCGGCGGGCGTTGATGCCAATAATTCCTTCAATAAATAGGGGTTGAGTTTCTCGTTTACTTCATGTTCAGGTGGTGCAATTGCTCGAGGTAGTTAATGTTATGGTTTTTTTATTGTGAGTGGTAGAAGTTTTCTGTGAGAACTATGCTAAATCATGTTAAATTTCACAGTAGTTAATGGTAATTGACAGTATGGAAATCCAGACTTCAGCAGCATCATCTTTTGCTGATCACTTGGCATCTCTGCTGAGCTAATAGAGCTTAGCTCTACCTTCTTCTCAACAAAGTGACAGAATGTCCGCTATTAAGCACTAGCTCTTGGCCTTCTACAACATCCAGCTGTGTGTATGTGACTTTGGAAGGGAAAGTTGCGGAGTTTAAATGCAATCCTCAGAACAACTTCAATAGAACAACTGTTTTTTCTTAATGTTACGTATAATGTTGTATCATTATATCAATTTACTGAATACAGATTTATGTGATGGGAAACTGACATTTTCAGTTATCTCAATGATAAGAGAGTTGTTCTGTTTACAAGGGAGGTTTCATGTCTCTTTTTTATAGTCGTAAAAAGTTGTTGGCAAACATTTCTATGTTTCTTTTTTCGACATTACTCCAACTGTAAAGCTTTTTTTTTTCATTTTTAATCAGAAATGTTACGCATTGCTTCCATTTCCTATTGATTCTTGTGACGGGGTAGCTCATTCAGCAAAGAATAATAGATGTTGATTGTTGGGTGCGTATCTAACCTTCACTTCGTAGCATTTTGAAGATTTTTCCGTTCAAAGCAAGTCCCGCTGCATTATCAGGCTGTCCGGATAACTTCCGAAGTGGACCGAAAGAACTTGGACTCGATTCTTGTGTTATAATAATGGATGGTAGCGAAAACAGTCATTGGAAGTATTCACTATCAGTGAGCTACTTAAGTATCTGGTGTATAGTAAAGTATAGTCTTTCCAAAAAATTCTTGCCTCACGCTACACTGCGCGTCGACTGAGCCACGTCGCAGCACGTATGATAATGCATAGGAAGCGCGGCGCGGCTTAGCAGACGTGCGGTGGATGCCGAAGGCAAGTATTTTTTGGAACGACTGCATGTATGTTCTGCTCGTGTGTTTCTACAACATAGTTTCACTCGAATCCATAAAGCAACAACTTGTGAACAACTTTTCGAGGGAGATCCATTTTCGAAAAGGTACTAGCAAGAAATAGGTACGAAAATAATGAAAAGAAAATGGAACTTAGATGTATTCCTCATCGGAAAGTTTTCTCTTGTTTGGATCCATTCTGGGAACTTTCCGAACAGCTTAATACGCTGTCTTGCCTATGTTGCGTCTATGATGTTCTGTTCTTCACCATTTTATACCTTTTCTTCGTTTATTAGCCGAATCTCTGAAACTATATTGAATGACAACGGAAATGCTTGTTTTTATTTATGAGTGGGTCACTAATCTGAAAATTTTATATGTTATGCTGAATATATTGCTGTTGAAACACGGATACATTATCGAAAATATCTTACTAATGGGTCATTTTCAGCCTATCCGGACGTCATTTCCGAAAACATCACCGACGACCATGAGTTCATAGTTCTAGCATGTGATGGTATCTGGGATGTGTTAAGCAATCAGGAAGTGGTTGACTTCGTTCGTGAGAGGCTAGCTGAACACAGGGATCCACAAACTGTGAGCGTTTTTCCAACATTCTATTTCATTTTATTATATCGTTATTAAGATAATGATAAACAGGGCTGAATTAGAATCGAGTACTTTGACTAAAGTTTAGTAATATATCTGAAAATCCGGATTCTTTCGAAAGGGAAACCCCTACCGGTTTTATCCTTCTCTGTGGGGCTATCATTTACCACCCATTGAAATTTTCGACTCATTCGATATCGTATTTTCGATTACTAGTACATCTTGTACGTTATTCTGTTCCAGCTACAAAGCTAATTCTATCAAATTTATCTTCAAAAAATTGCCGGTTCCCGCAGGTTTTTGAGGGCTGGATAAGGGATTCTTCAGTGAAAACAAGATTATTTTTTTTTTTCAGATTTGTGAAGAGTTGCTGACGCGATGCTTAGCGCCAGATGCGCAAATGGGTGGCGTAGGATGTGATAATATGACTGTTAGTTCACTTTTCGTCAGTGAATAAAAACACATCATCATCTTAGACGTTTTCAGGTAGTTATTGTTGGTTTACTGCAGAAGCAAAGTTTTGAACATCTGGTTAGCAAATGTGCAAGACCATCCCGTGCTGATCAGAAAAAGGTGAGTGGATCCAGTGTTTACGGGATGATTTATGGACATGTTGGAGTTTTTGTTTACTGTCTAGTGTTTACGGAATGATTTATGGGCATGTTGGAGTCTTTGTTTACTAAGTATCCGAACATTTCTGGTTGATTTTTTTTGTTTTTGTTCTTGTTTTTTTTTTGCAACTTGATTCTTTTCTTAGGAGGAAGTGAACACCGATGAAGATACACGGCAGCCTGTAGAGAAGGAGAAAACGCCTGCAAGTGAGCTTGAAGAAGAAGAGGAAGCTCCTCCTGCGGAGTTTACTGCTTGAGTGGTATTGGTTGGTCAGTTATTTTCTTAATTTTGTTTCAAATTTTTGGATGTTTGAATAGAGAGAACATTGAACAAGTTGTGAACGTTTATGCAATTTTAGAAAATTTCTGTTTTTTCTTGCCCGTTTTAATTAAAATCGAGTCCAGTTATTACCTTACCTTAGCGAAGATATTTGAAAAGCTCTGCTAGTGGCCACTGTTTCGACTATTGAGTTAACACAGAAATCTCCTAGAATTTCGCAGAATTTTCTATTTCTAACGATTTTGTGAGAGCTTCCATAGAGTACTTTGCACAATTGCAGTAATATTGCAGTGGTCCATAAAAATTGACACTTCTAGTGGGGGAAGAGAACAGAACATCTTATTTCTAGGATGGTGGGATAAACAGTGAACAGCGATGCCCTGAATGTTGAAGATGGAACTTTTTTCACTCATGTTAACTTAGAAGTATGTGGGCATCTAGGTTTGTTTCCAGTGTAATGTTTGTGCTACACCGCAGTTGATTCTATTATTTATAGAACTCATTTTGTTATGTGATACACCCCTCCCCTTCCCCCGGCCAGGATTGTTCACTATCGGATGTTTTGTAGGAGTTGGAACTTTTTTTTCGTTACTGGTACCTTATTTTCGAACCCATGACTACACTTCCGGTTTTAAAAAATGTATTCTCACATCTGGCCTTCTGGCGGCACGGTCAATTTGGCAGCACCCACCAGTTTGATATGCGTTTGTCGTTGTATTTGGTTGAACTTCTCAAATATTTACAATCTTTTCTACCACTTTACCGCCTTTACTGCAATAACCTTTCCATTCGCTGAGTTTTTTCATTAGTTTTATTCCGAAGCCTCGGCCGCTTCGCCTCTGGATCCCTGACCGCGTTAGCGGCCCCGTCCTTTCGAATATATTGTGCAACGTTCGCTGACATGTTGCTCTATCCAGAACTGCTGATTTGCATGGGTTTCCGTTACTGGAAGGAGTAGGAAGTGGAGTCTTTTTTTTTCCTTGAAGTTAAGAAACATTTTCGCCGACCCCCTCCGTTCTGGAGTAATTATCCTGAACACGCATTATTGGCTCTCTAGAAGGTTTTTACCTCAAAAATCCATAAAATTTCTTAGGAGAGCCTTCTTGCCTGAGGTACTAGTCAGCCCTTCCTGGAATTGATCCACGGAAAATTGGGGGGGGGGGGAGACCACGGTTATCCTGACGTCTTGAGTACTCCAATAAGAGCATTTGGGGACAGAAGCAAAATCTGAATATTTTTGCCACGATTTTTCCTGCAACTTCACAAGAAATTCCAGGCCGATTTGTGATCAGGAAATAGTTTGAATTCAGCACTGTCAAACTCACCCTGAGATATAGTCAGCAGACGCTGTAGTCCACTTTGTATATCCTCACGTATTATTATTTTTAAATGCATTTGCTAGGCATATATCATTGCTTTATCTTAGGAGAACTCGCAAACAAATGTTGCAGCTGTGAAATTGACTATCAAATGTGTTTTCAGGTTTTTTGTTTCCGTAACATGAATGTGGATCACTGTGATACGCGTTGCTCAAAGCTCCAGCTTTGCTGTTCTTATCGCCATGAATTTTGTTTATCATAGATTATCCCTTGCTGTTTTGTGTTTGACGATGTGTTTCCGTTGCAGACAACCGGTGCTTCGTACGCAGCACATTTCGTTGACTAGTTCTTGCGCTGTTTCTCTTTTATCCTTTCCACAATTTGTGGGCTCTCCGTCCGTCCGTCCGTCCGTTCATGATTAGCGACTATTCTATGTGCCCATGATTTTGATAGGTGTTACTTCATTTTTTGTGTGGTGGCTGATTTGTTGTGGCCTGAACTTATTTGCCAACATTGTTTGCATCGTGTTGCGTTGTTTCCCACATCCTATATGTTTCACTATGTATGTGGCCGGCCATCGCGATCATTTTACTCTCTCTTCATTACATGCTCCGTTTCTCGTGTCTCGCGCTCCAGCAGCTGCTGCCTTTGTCTCGCGCCGCGGCGAGGAGCTGGCGACTTATTACCCTTTGAGACTGACAGTGTGTGAATAATTTTCATCTCTTGTCCTAACGATTTCTCTTGTATCAAGTCGAAATATGTACGTGTGATTGTAATGATAACTCTATTGCCGAGAACTCTTTGATGACCTTTTCATTTGCTTGATACACTCGTATGTACTCACCTTTTAGAAATGGGTTCTAAGTGAAATATATGAGCAATGCGCTTTGCTTCATGTAAATTTGCTGTCCGAGAATATGTATGTTTGCTGGATGTACGAGCAGATGATTAGCTGATACACATAAATGTACAGGGAGCGCTATACGTTCGGGCACAGCTACAAGGTGGTCGGATATTCCTGGTTAACTGTTTGTCAAGAAGGAATAGAACACATACAATGAAGGTGAGAGGGAAAGTGTACATTTCCAAGTAGGAGTGTGATGGCCCAGCGGTCTAAGGCGCAGTATTAGCGCTCCTAGATCTCCCGCGGTCCCGGATTCGAATACCGCCATCGCGTCCAGCTTTCGGACGGCTAGTCGGTATAGGAGCACCCATGTCCAGTACATATGATCATTGGTGTCGAATGGTCCTAAGAGATATTTCCGAGGGTGTACTCTCCTGTAAACCATCTGTTACTCATGATTACACTAACTTTTGAGGTGTTCAGTTCATGTAACTCATATCCAATTGTGAAATTGAAGGAACCGCAATGATTTCAAGGGCTGGGGTGCTATCTTGCATGTAAAGGCAACTGCTCCTGTGTGGTGATGTTCATGAACGTCTCAGAAGAAGTTCTAGTTTCTGCTCATTTAGAGTGGATGAGTTTGATTCATCTGACTAGCCTTTCCATTACTTGGCTGGAGAACAAGTCGGCCTGGTAAGATACAAAGCCGGTCAATCATTCTTGCAGCGCAAGGTATCAGGATTCGATAGTGTCAAGCTGGTCTGCCGCGCCGCACCACCCACGCGATGCAGCAGACCAGCTGGACGCTGTCGAATCCTGAGATTGGTTGATTCATTCCAAACCGTACAGCTCGGCCGCGCTCCCTTTTTTCAAGTATAAGGCTCTGTGTTCGTGCTGCGTTAATTTGTGCAACGGGTGCATTCCATATGATGAACTATGTTGTAAGACCTTGTGACGCCATGAATAGTAACCAGTAAATAACTATTAGTTGAACAGCTATACATAGTTATTTAGTATCTAAGAAACGCACAATCCGGATGCCAGGACTGTGCTTATACTTCATCGTAGAGCGACAGCGTCGTGGCGGTGGCCAAAACATGCACGATTCGACTAATACCGATGACGTCGCGCCGCGCCGTCACGCTATTTATCATCTCACAAATTTGCCACACATCGTCTACAAAGACATGACATCGCGAGTGCCAGGCGACGCGGCGCGAGTTAGGTCAATTGCGCGATTTTTGAAGGAGAGTATAAACAGTATAAACAGCATGCAAGCGGGGTCCGCGATACCGCGAGGATTCTACTAACCATCAACCATCACAGAGCGGCCATTGCTCACACAAGGGCAATTTATACTAGGTACATGCGTTTGCCAAGCGTGCGTCTATACGATGAAGGATAGGGCTCGTCGCAACGCTGACGCAGCTCAGACGCACGCGTTTACGGCCTCGCGGCCGCCTCGCGTTCTTTTCATTGAGAATGTACATGCCGTGTTGACCAGTCTTCATGGTAGATCTTCGCGAATTACTGCGTGCGTCTGACTAATATAAATTGCCCTATACATTATCACACGAGACTGATCTCTTTGGAACAGTTTCCATAGGCGCGATAACCGCTTAGCGATAAAGTATAAACACAACCAAAAGTAAAGCCTTCACTGCTAGCGTACTTAGATTCGAGTGAAGTAGAGAAGCTGCCCTCAACAGGCTGCTTGGTCAACGATGGAGAACTCAGCGTTCTTTCAAGTTTTATGGACGAACTCCTTCGTCTTAAACTTCTGACAAACGTAAAAGAACATGCTAAAATTACGCTTAACAATTCACAAAGTCTCTTAAAACTTTCAGTAAAACATAATTCTTTGATAATATTTTCTATCACAGTCATCAACGAGTAATCCTCGATATTGGAGTGAGCCGACTATCGCACTAGATGAATTTCCTGTTAAGGAGCAAACTTATTAGTGTAGGTTACTTGAATCCCAGAGAATGGTGCCGCATGCGTTTCCTCAACGAACAGCGGATTGTTGTAGGTCATCTGAAACGAGCAGCTGATTTCAGGATGTTAACTTCAGCTGGAAACTGACTGATACCGCATTAGCATCGCTAGGTGCCTGTGCTTCTTCCGGAGATGAGCCGGTGGATGATCGGTCGTCGAACAGTGGATTGGTGAACTCTGTGCGAAGAACGCTGGCACTGCGAGGGCTTCTGAAGAGAAATCGTCAAATAGTCAGCATTGAGTAGCAGTACTGTGGTCAATGTACCTGGCAGCGATAGTGGACGCGAGCCGAGTCTTCATGGTCTTCATGGAAGTGATGATGGGAGCTATGTTAGGCATGGTAGGAGGCGGTATATCCATTAGTCGTTGCTCGATCATAGCCAGGATGGACTTTGTAGTTTTGCTGAATATTTTGGTACCATACAAGTCAGAAATCCTCTTTTTTATTTTTCATCCCCTTTGCAATTTCATTTCTTGACCCCGAAATCGGATGTGGAGCGGTATACTCGGAGAGGGCGGCGTGACCAAGCCCCCTGATTGGTTAACTCACGCCACTGGCCAGTCGCACAACTCGATCTTGCTACTTTCTCCAGGTACAATGCGTCACACCCCCTGAGATCTCTGGGGTTGAGAGTTCAACGTGACACGTTTTCTGCTGACTCAATGGACAGGAGGCGTGAACGCCCGTTCCACAGCTGAAAACGAGACTGCGCCGCCCGACCCAAGCGGCGCGGTAGACCAGCTGAGCGTCGTGATTATCAGACATGGCCAAGTACTTTTATATACATACAGCAGTATAACTGTATCAATGGTGAAGCAGAAAGTGGGCGGGAAAGTAGGCGGTGTGGGAAAAATTGGGGTCTCCGCTGTTTTGGGGACCCAGACGGAAAATAAAAACAACGAAAATATCAATTCAAACGTTAAATAATTAATATTAATTATTCAAAATCTAACAGTAAAAATAAATACAAACAACAAAAATGCACTAATACAAAGTTTTTATTTATTTTATAAAGCAATCACAAAAATTTGGTGCCCGCCCGTGGCTTCGTCAGGAACGCCGCTCAACCGCGCCGCGCGCGCCGGAATTGATGTCTTCTGCCTCCGGAATGCTATTTGTAGGCGCTTTTCTTCCAGATTATAAATATTTCCGATGTTTTGGAAAAGGAAAGTGCCTAGAAGTAGCATTCCGGCGGCAGATGGCATCGAATTCGGCGCGCGCGGAGCGGTTGCGTGGCGTGTTTTCGCGGCCGTGGCTGGGCCACCATCTTCGACGCTCACTGTATGTAAGAATGATTACACGTAAAGAAACTAGCCGTGAGAACAAGAGATGAAGCGACAATCCCAACAAACACAGCGCCCGGCTGAGCTGGTCTGCCGCGTCGCGTGGGTGGTGCGGAGCGGCCTCTTTTTTAAGTGTGTAATTGCGATTGGGCCTAATTACTTGTTACTTTCCAGCTTGCTACCCGAACATTCTGAATTTTGAGTTAAATAAGAAAAAGATGTTGTGGAACTATAGTCCTTTTCAAAAAGATAGACGGATTGCGCGTCTGCACCATCGCGGCGGGGCCCGAACGAGGGATGCGGAGAGAGCATGCACTAGTGAGAGGGTCGATTCAGGTCCCACCGCGATGGTGCAGTCGCAACGCTAAGAAACCGCACGCGCAATCCATCTATCTTTTTGAGAAGGACTGTATCTAACAGCATGTTCTTCCTAGCAAAGATCGGTATGATCAACTCACGAATCATTGGACACCTACCATACGTCTCCGCGTTTCCCCTATCATCGTGAGGGAAGGAGGGGTGTGACCAGATGACTCTGATTGGCGCATTCGTGCCGTCTGCCACGCCCATCCACTCAAACTCTTGCGGCGTCAAGCAGAAATACACCTTGTCTTACGAGAATGACGCTCCTCGAGTTGAAACAGGTGGACGTGACGAGCGGCCCAAATGCGCCAATCAGAGTCGCCTGGCCACGCCTCTTTTTCCCTCACGCTGCGGAAGTGTCGTCGTGATTCCAGACTTTGCCGGTCCGATATACCTAAGTTTCTCACCTGATCACATCAATGTAGCGATACGAAATAAAGAATGCAGCAACAATCAAAGCCAAGAAGATAATGGTGAACAGCAGCGTCATCCAGATAGGTCTCGATGAGGTAGCCAGTAGACGGGCCAGTTCTTTCTCAGGGTTCATGCGTTCGCAGCGGATGCCCTCGTACGGGGATTCGCAGCTGGAAAAGAGTACTTGGTTAGGGCTGGTGAAACTGATCGAAATAGGCCCCTCCCACCTGCAGATGATCTTCGTCACCCGGCCGTGCTCATTCTTGATGTCCTGGCACTGACCACCATTCAGACAGCCATCTCCGGCTAGGCAACGCTCCTTCATCCAGGCGACACCGACATGCGAATGATCCTGAATGGAACGAATCCATGTAAGCATTGTGACGTTAAAACCCCGCAGACAGACCTTCGGGACACTGGCCGGTATCAATTGGCCCCTCGCGTCCTGCACAGCGGTCTCTTCAATGGGTATGCAGTCGCCATCGTAATGCTCCTCGTAGCCGTCCGGGCAGAGACACTCGGGTTGCATTTCGCCCTCAGCATTCGGAATCGACACGCACATCCATTGGCACCCGCTAATAGCACACGGGTTGGAAGAGGAGGCAGGCTTAATGTGTGGTTATTACAGTGAGGTAAATAATGGGTATCGTTAATAAAATGTCTTAGAAAGATTTGAAATCATGTTTACCTGGAACATCGTGTGGTTAACGGCTAAACCATATGGTAAGGTAGTGAAGGAATGGATTAGATGAGCAGACTCATGATGGATGCTCAGCTCCGACACTTTTAACGAGGATGTGGCCCTGAATCACCCATGTCCTGCGTCTCAAAGACACCTTCCCACCTCAGAATCATTACTGAGATTTTTGAGTGAAAAGAATCTCCAGTAGCTGCTGATCACAATGATATATGTTATTCCGTACAAAACTGTCGAAAACCCCGTTTTTCAGCCACAATTCTTGGGGAGACAGTGGGCGGAGCCAGGCGGAGAGGCCAAGACGCTTTTGGGGATTAATTTACTCCAGGGAATGCACATTCTGAGGAAGTTGGTACTTATCGTGAAAATTCCTCATGCACTTTCTAACATAAAGGAAACTGCGCGGAAACCCTGCAATCTCTCCTAAGCTCCGCCCACAAGCTCCCCGAGAGTTTGGATTCGAAAGCGGGTTTTTCGACAATTTTGCACAGAGTCACGTATATCATTCTGATCAGCAACTACTGGAGATTCTCCTCATGCGAAAATCTCAGAAACGATCCTGAGGTGGGACGGTGCCGCCCCTACACTGAACGCTAAATACAGTACGCGTCAATGGCGGTAACCCATCCACAGCCTCGACGACGCCGCGCAACTGCGCCGCACGCGACGGAATTGTTGGCGTCAGCCGCCGGAGTGCTATTTCTAGGCGCTTTCCTTCCCAATTTGGTGATCTTTTCACTTTTTTCATATTTTTTTGTTTCATAACGATAAGTAGCATAATGGTAGCAAACGACATCGATTCCGGCGCGCGCGACGCGGTTGCATGGCGTGCTTGTCAAGGCCGTGGATGGGTCACCACTATCGACGCGCACTGTATGATTTTTCACGCCACCGTCATCAGCCACATCGATATCGATTTTTGACGGCGCGTCGCTGCCGCTGCTGCACGAGCCCCACATAATCGATACGTATCAAATTCATTAGCAGTAGCGTTAAGCTCGAAATCATCTCCCAGATGAACTCACCAATCAGTCCAGTACAAAAATCCGTTGAAATACCTCACATCATATGGATGGTGCACTCCTTGGGTTAGCACGACGATTCTGAAACATTTTCTCGTGGTGTTGGAAGGACAACTGTTCCAGAAACCACGAAGAGTCATACCTCTCCTTAGTATCCATGTTAACTCTCTCGATCATCTGCCTTTCAACGTCACCAAAGTAGACATCGCTTCGAATCAGATCGATCGATAATCCAGTGGGATATTCCAGTTTGTTGTTGACAAGGGTTCGGATCTGTAACCACCTTGCTAAGGTCTCCTTCCGGATAGAAATCCAGAGCTGCCACCCACATTCTTTCCATCCATGTTTGCGCTGACAATTCTATGGCGACTGCCGTACGACTCGATCCATACCATTGCTCCTCGCTGGGGGTGTAGGGCGATTCCTAAAAATCCTCGAATTTCAGCTGATGCACTGCTGTTTTTCAGGATATTTTTCAGAAAAAAAAGAGGGTAAGGAATTTCCATACACTTTTCAGGAATAAAACCCTAAACAAAAAATGGTGTCACTCATGCCGCCCCTAATTCGGGCCGAACGTCACGCTCACCTGTTTGAACACGTACGGCGTTACGCACAACTATATCACCGATGCGGAATCGATGCCGTACGAGTTCGAACAGGTAAGCATGACGGATGGCTCGAATGAGCCAATCAGAATCGCATGGACACGCCCCTTTCTCCTTCGCGATGATACACACCAATCAGAAAAAAGACAGATTTTGTTCAAACTCTGCCAAAATTTGCATATTTTTCTTCCCTGATGATTGCATTTTCTCAGACATTCCAAGCGGAAACTGCTGATCTAGATATCCATAATCTATATTTCGTTCCTCGCACGGGTAAACCCAGAAGTTGATCAGTTAAAAAGTGCAAGGAACCTCTATATTGCTGCTTTTTGCCAGCATCTACTGGATCGGCCGGCTCTCCTTTGACAATTTGACGGCAGAAGAAACCATCTTCGGTGCATACACTGATTCCTGGGGTTAATGATGGATCTGGAAAATATTGATAAAATTATATGAATTTGAGCATACAGTGAACTCCAGACGGTCATAGACAAGGGGCGGGACCGCGCGCGGCGTTCTCGGGCAGAGACACAGGGGCTCTGCATGCTGGCTCTGGTTGTCTGCCGCGGCGTGGCACTCGAGGCAGAAGCAGACGACCAGAGCCAGCATGCAGAGCCCCTGTGTCTCTGCCCGAGAACTCCGCGCCTGGCCCCACCCCTTGTCCATGGCCGTTTGGAGTTCACTGTATTTCTAGGAGGTTCCAGTGGTCTGGACCCGATCGCACGCGTTACAGCACATGATCGGACGAGCATGGATACGGTGACAAAAAAGGAAAGCGCGGATGCGCAGACAGTCAGAGTGCAGCGCGGCGAGCGGGTCCAGATCACTGGAGTCTGCTATATCCTGTTGTTTCAAGAACCGCAAAATTCTAGAATGCCTCGGAAAACTCACATCGCTGAGTGAAGAAAATATTTCCACCTATCCAGTCCACAGCCACCTGTCCAACACCAGCAATATTTTCACGGATCACTCGAAGAAGACCTCCAGAAGACACCGCCTAAATGGTTATTGCTCACCGGTTATGGTCGTAGATCTAGGGAAACATTTTCCCATCGCACTCACAATCTCTCCGTTTAGGTTAGAGCTGGAAATAGTCAGATAGAGCAGCTGTTCTTTGTATAGATAGTCTATGGATCGAACCACACCGAGGGATCCCACCAGTTGCGCCGTTTCATAACCAGAGGTGGACGTTCGGGAATCGAACAGTGGCATGGAGCGGACCTTCAATAGATGGATCCGACTGGAATAAGGCTTTACCAGGTTTCCTCCCCTGTACCTCATGTCCTAGGGCGACGAATAGCATTCCTTCATGATCTCTGTCGAGCCGACAGCTGTGTCCATCCGCGCCGAGGCGGTAGCCGGGTGCACAGGCGCACTGGTACCTGCAAAAGTCTGCCTTGACAATAAACAACTTGCTGGCAAGCACTTACCGAGCAAGTTTTTGACCGCGTCTAAAACTTGCGCGTCCCAAGTCTTGTTCACAACTTGTTTTGCACCCTATCTTGCTGGCAAGTTGTCACTTCCAAAGCTTGTCGACTACTTACTTTCACCCTTTCTTGTAGACAAGTTGTTGGCCGTACAAACTTGTAGGAAACTTGCCGTCACCCTTTGCTGCCGACAATTTGTTGGTTAGAAAGCTTGTTGACGTCACTTTTTCCTTCTTTTTTGAGAACTTGCCGACAATTTGCTTTCGCCTTTTCTCTCTGACAACTTGTCAGCCGTCAAAGCTAGTCGGAAACTTTCCCTCGCATTTAATCGTTATGACCATCGTCTCGGTGTCCTCAATGGTTGCGTCGTATATTACACGGGTGAGGAAACTGGCATGCAACTTGCTTTGACTCACTCCTGTCGCCAAGTTACTGGGCTGAAAGGTTGTCAACAAGTTGCCGGCAGCATGTGCAACCTAAAGGCTTGCTGGCAAGTTGCTCTTGCGAGAAGGTAGACACCTTGTTTTGGCTCCTCCTTATTCACAAGTTGTTGGGGGAAAAGGAAAAGGTTGCTGACAACTTGTTTTTGGATGGCATGATAACGTCAAACTTGCCGACAACGATCTGCTAGTGAAAAGCTTGTCTGCAAGTTGTTCTGGGGCAAAAGTGTACTAACAACTTGTTCTTGTGGCCCTGACCATTGGCAAACTTACCCCGCATGCCGGTCCTCACAGTAATGTTGGCAGCGCTTCGCCTCCGCCGTTTCGCACTCGTTTATTTGTGTGCAGGTATGCTCATCGGGGTTGAGTGTCGAACCGTGTGGACAGGTACAGTGAGAACCGGAAATCAGACAGTACTATCAGGTACAAAGTCCTACCCAAGGTAACGTTTTACCTTACCCAGTGGAGTGTTAACGCAATTGTATTCGCATGGAATCGATCTGGTCCGACATTCATTACAAAGCGGTCCTTCGTCGTCGCCATCGGGGCAGTCGATGCTTCCATCGCATGTGCGATTCCTAGCGATACATATTCTTCCTGAAGAGTTCTTATGGCTAAGTTTCTTAGTTCTTCTCCAGATTTTCAAGGATCCACCCACCTCCGCTGCACTTGTGCTCGCCCGGGCGACAAAGTTCCGTCACAGTTTCCTCCAAGAAGTTATCCACCGAAAGTTCACAGTCTGACTCATCACTGCCATCCAAGCAGTCCGGTTCTCCATCACAGACCCAGTGCTTGGGGAAACATGCCATGTGGTCAGCACATAGAATCATGCCGGGGTCACATGAAGTGAGTTCATGACTACGTCGAGTATCAGCGCGGGTACTTTGTGTGCAGTTCTTCTCATCGTCGCCGAGGGGACAATCCTGAAATGAGGGCATTATTTTTGCGTTTACGGAGGTCTCCAGCTGTTGAGGCCCACACGCGACGCGTTACGCTCAGCTGCGACGCGGATAACTTTGGCTAGGGAGCGAGAGAGTGCTGATCATAAAGAGCGGCAGACGTGCAGACTGTCGCGTCAGTGCGAAGTTCGCTGCAGGCCTCATCAGCTGGGCATGGATGCATCATTGAGATAACTTAGGGTTAGTGTGTCCTATGAGGGTGTTAACACGTTTACCCTGGGTAGCCCCAATGATCCATGTTGATGCTTAGTACAAGTCTTTTCTTACCTCTTCTCCATCGCAGACGTATACTCGCGCTACACACGGACCATGAGAGCAGTGAAACATGTGGTCTGGGCAGTCCATCATTGACGGGCTGAAAAAAACTATGAGGAAAATTAGGCAATAAACCCGGAATAATTTGGAGATTCTTCATCAACGTTTTCCGCGTAAGCTTGGAAAGTCGTAGGCGCATTTCGTGGATTTCAGGATGTTTAGCTAAAACAGGCGGTGCGTCAGAGTGTCAGAGATACTTGTGCACAATGAGCGTCGATGGCGGTGACCCATTCACGGCCTTGACAAGTACGCCGCGCAACTGCGCCGCCCGCGTCGGAATCGATGTCGTTTGCTGCCATTGTGTTACTTCTCATTATAAAACATGAAAAAAGTGAAAAGATCACCAATTTGGAAAGAAAGGCGCCTAGAAATAGCACTCCGACGGCTGGCGGCAACGATTACGGCGCGTGCAGCGCGGTTGCGCGACGTGCTTGTCGAGGCCGTGGATGGGTCGCCGCCATAGACGCGCACTGTATACCTTACCCACCTTGGTAACCATAATGAATCCATATTAGATCCGAATTTATATCAGGAGGAAGCTTTTTATAGCTGGGTAACTAGTTCTAGTCCTTTTGTAGCCAATGAAATAAGCTTAGCAACAGCTATTCTGGAATCATGCCTTATTCAGTTTTAAAAGTCCAGGGTTATATAGAAAAATGCTTCCTGCAACTGAAGTTTATCCCTATTCCATCGTGCTTAGCTCCCTATTATGAATGAATTCTAGTCTATGCCAATTCTCTTAGAATATTCTATCCGCATCAGGGGGTGGGGGTCTCATCGTGAGGGAAGAAAGGGCGTGGCCAGGCGACTCTGATTGGCGCAGTCGGGCTGTCCGTCACGCCCACCTTCAAACTCGAACGGCATCAATCCCGTAGTATATTTGTGCTTAGCGCCGTACAAACTCAAACGGGCGGCTTGAATATACCAATCAGAGCCGCCTGGTTACGCCACTTCTTTCCTCAAGGTATCCGCATCAAAGAGTTGCCGTTTCCAGACACCTTTTGGATTTTTCTCGTGAGCCAGAGACTTCTCTTTGAATTCATGCGGTGATCCGAGTTTTCACTAGAAGAAAGAAACTAATGCTATGATTATGAAATGCCGCTCACCTTCCCGCCTTTACAGCTGATCCAAAACTGCCTGGATAATCGCATCCTTTTTCGTCTTCGCCTCCTGGACAGTCAATTTCGCCGTCGCATTTGAATTTGCCCGAAACGCAATCACCCGATCGACATATAAAATTTCCCGCAGGGCAAGCGTGCAGATACGAGCAATTCGATTCATCCTGAAAGGTGAATCGGGAGTTCCCGTGAAACTACACAGATCCTGGGAGGAGCATCTACCAAGCCGTTTCTACAGTCCTTTAGGCCATCACAAAGCCATTCCAATGGAATACATCGATGAGGATCACCATTTGTTTCACAGTCGAATTGAGTAGAGTTGTTGCAGGTTAGAGTTGCGGGAAGTGCCTTAAACAGGTAAAATACTTGGCTTTGTATACAATATGTTAGTAGAAAACAGTTACTTGTAGTATTATTGGTTATTTTAGTGGTTTACTACTTCTGTTAAGTCACAAACACGGAGCTTAGCAGTTTGCATCGCCGTCACCAGCGTCTTTCATTTCGGTACCTATCGATTTTGAGCAGCGCTGGCGACGTAAAGAACCGCCACAAATCAATACGTATCAAAATCGATACCGCCCAAGCCACGGCGACGTAAGGTGCTAAACTCCAACTATGGTATGGCGTCGGCTTAGTAATATTTCAACCCAAAAGATCTTAGCATTACTACCCCACCACTGGACTTCTGAAGCGATCTTATCAAATCCAGCAAAATCCTTGAGGTTGCATGCATAATTAAGATTACCCAGGGTAAACGTGTGCGCACGTTGTAAGTTTATTCATCATTAACATGGGCGTCAACTCGTCTACCCTGGGTAATCACAATGAAGCATCAGGGCCTTCGACTACAGTGGGCTAAAAAACCTCTCATTCCCTTGGATTCTGTCTTGACCAACACGGTCAAAATAACATAGATTAAGGTACAATGGGCTTCGACTGAGGTGGCTTTCCGCGGCCTCGAAAAGCACGCGACGCGACCGCGCTGCTCGAGCAGGAATCCCCCGCAGGACAACAAACTATGGGGTGTTCTCAATAGTTAGTATGTTTTTTTACTAGATAACATCAAATGTGAAGAACAACAACTAAAAAAACCCAGATTCGCCCCTGCGGTGACGATTCCATCGTAAGCGGCGCGGCCGCGCTGCGTGTTTTTCGCGGATGGTCCACCACATGGAAAGTGACTTTGTCTGATTGTCTACACATCCACAAATAGCACTGGTTCGCCGATACAAATCTCGTCCAAACCTGCTTGCTGTTCGAACCCGTCCAAACAGGTAACGGCGCTTTTGTGATTGAGGGAATGGGGGTGCGGCTTTTGGAGTTACGCCTTACACCTCTGGTTGACTTTATTGCCGTATGAATTAAGGTAAATTTCAGCTATATAATACTCTTGACGGAATCCCTTCTTAATACGGAATCCCATCTTAATTTACTGTCCCTAAACGAGAGCAGGGCCTAACAGGCCTAAAATGTTCCT
Organism: Ancylostoma ceylanicum; assembly: GCA_000688135.1. Classification (NCBI taxonomy): domain Eukaryota; kingdom Metazoa; phylum Nematoda; class Chromadorea; order Rhabditida; family Ancylostomatidae; genus Ancylostoma; species Ancylostoma ceylanicum. Next base: position 1,120,245 of record JARK01001349.1, on the reverse strand, counting down.
GCTTGCTCATGTTGCACTATACGACGAGTAGTTTTCAATTCGCTTACTGTTTGTTAGGCTTAGTGGCAAAACCATAAATCAGGCATTGAGTCGGTCACTAATGCATTCTGACTAATTAGATTTTGTAGGTATCGTATGTCTAGCTGAAAATAGTTTTTCCTCCAACATTCTATGTGTACAGAACTTCGGTAAATATGGCGATGAAATCAAGACATATCTCAGATAAATTCAAATCAGAACTTAATAAATTACAGTTACTTGCAATTTCATATTTACCAAGAGATTGTAGGCTCGCAATTTCTCTCAAAATCGCGAAAAAAAAACATCTTGCTAACGAGGACCTAATTTTTGGGCCCATTTACCCGCATGTGGGTAAGGGAACGAAAAGGGCGAATAGGCTACGTTCTTTCCGAGCTCTATTATATTTTATCCATCATAGCACCTTCCTATAATATTAACTAGTTTGTTGACGGAAGCAAACATAATACATAAATAGTTCTGCAAAGGCGGAAAGCCAAGCAAGAAGTTAAAAGTTAAATGTTAGGTAGCTGGTAGGTATATTGCCCTATACATATCCATACCAATCATATCCATACCACTATCCATACCAATCGCCATTGTTGAGGTCACGAGATTCTGTCCAGAACCCTTGAGAAAATCCAAATAACCACGCTTTTACTTATATATGAATTTTAGTTACATTTAGCATCTGTTAATCTAAGAAACCAACTTCTGCCTCGATCCAAAAAATAAGCATTAGATATAGCAATGCACAGCAGGTAGTTCTCATGACACTTCACTGCTGGTAGAGCAAGGGGAAGGATGAGGCGAGTCAATAAATATCGAGAACATTCCAGCAAGGCATGGATTGCTGCGGTCACGCGAGGCAGCGTAGTTTTTCCGGAAAATTCCTCAATACCGCACACGTTCACAAATAGAATTCATACATTCCTCCCTAGCTGAATGACACATTCAGGAGTTTTTCCATAGGGCACAAGGCAAAAATAATCCAGAGAACTGATCAGAAAGCTAGAGAGCCTATGGTCAGCCTAGCACAGCATAGCACCAAAACATTGTGGAAAAGGTGGAAATTGGAGAAAATAAGAACCAAATTCATTTTCAATTTTGCTAGGCCTGGATGCGTCACTGGGATTACCCTAAGTAATCTTGTTGACGCCCATGGTAACGATGGATAAATTTGTGCGGTGTCAATGCGTGGACGCTGGGTAATCTCAATGATGCATGCGGTCCTTGGGTAACCTACAGCTGAAAGTTCAATTGTGGCTTTGCACTAGACGATTCAATGTGAAGCAGTGTGGAGAAGTGGGAGGAATGGATGAAACGCAAATTTTTTTTTGATCTTATGGGCGAATGGGATTTAGTTGCATAGCAAAAGATTTATAGTTAGGTAAAATTCTTTTTGTTGTGAATGTACTACCTCAATTGACTCTAGGAGGATTGTTTAACTTGTAAGTATTGCAAGAATTGATAAGCTTATACATTACTTATAAGAATGTCACAAACACAATGATGGTCTAGAAGATTAGGTTAAGGTAAGGTAAGCAGTAACTAACCTGTACTAAGTGTAGTCCTAGTAAGAAAATTATAGGCGATATCGACATCGAGGTGAGTAGAGAGGATTAGAAAGCGGTACTGGCGTCCAGATACCCCCACCATGGTCGGATCTTCCCGCCTGTAGATCTAATTGATCGGTTAGAAGTCTCTACTGCGCATAAGAGTTGGTACCAGGGGAGAATCTGAGCAAAGGAGGAACAGGGGAGACTGGATTAGCGATTTTGTAGCTCAAAGCTATGAGTACTTGTGGAAAGGGTCATACTAATAGTAAAGTAAGTCTAGCGTCAAATGTGGAACATTATTGGGATCAGAAAAGATCACCGCGCGTGAACCGCAGTTTCCGGCCACAGAGCAGCGGCCGCTCACCTATTGCACGATGATTGTTGGTTGATGACAAAAATTTTTTGAAAGAGAAAAGAGTTTTGAGAAGTATTATGGAATACGATCATCATGGGTTCAGGGATAAACTGGGACCAACTTAAATCTTTGATTAGAAATGTGTCAGATTAAATTAACAAAATAGTCAGAAATGAAGCTATATCCTGATCTTTTTCACATTTGCGAAGTGTGGACGGTTAGCGATTTCTTCAGGAGTCAAGCAGATCTGTGGTGAGATCCATGAATGTTCCCGGGAACGTTGTCACCTACTCTGAACATTCGTGCCACGGTGGACCCCCAACTGACTATTGGTCCACCGTTATCCCCCGGTTAACCCCCTGTTATCTCTCGATTATAGGATTCTTCCCACTTATTCCACCATTAACTCACCATTGCTGTCAATCCCACGATAGACCCACCATTATCCCACGGTGGACCCCCAACGGACGATTGGCCCACCGTTATCTCCCGGTTATCCTCTTGTTATCCCACGACTGTAGAATCGATCCTCAGTTTTTCCACCACTAGCCCACCATTGTTGTCGATCCCACGGTTGGCCAATTATTATCCCACGATAGACTCCCAACCAACGATTTTTATACCGTTATCCCCCAGTTATCCCTTCGTTATCCCACAGTTATAGGATCCACCCCCACTTATTCCACCGTTAGCCCACCATTACCACACGGTGGCCTCCCAAACGACGATTGGACCACTGGAGTGGACGAGTTTTCCGGAGACAAATGAGCCTGCTTCGTTCGCGATATCCATCTCGGACAACTATGATAAATTATGGAAGGAATAGCTATTTCCATCAGTTTTTGCTCGGCAAGCTCTCCCAATCCGGAGGAGCTGGAAGCTTAGAATCTTTCCAAGAACGTTCATGGATATCCACTGATTGAGAGGTTTTGACGGGGTGGGGCATGACCACCCTACGATCCGAGAAATTTCCACGGGCAAATTTTATGATTTCACTGGTAGTTCTCCACAAGAAAACACTATGCTAGCACGTGTCTGGCTGATGATTGCCCAAAAGTCCTGCTCAGCAATGTGCAAGACTCTACCTAAAGTCAGTAAGCCGGAAGCCTTCTACATTGCCAGAAAGGATTTTTGGGCCACTGACAGCCAGACGCGTATAAACGTAGTGTTTCCAGAACGGAATAAAGTGTGACATTAACTCTAGTTGCCTTACAAGAGCACTCTCTTCCATAAGGTTGTGATCTATGGTCAGAAGGTGCTACGATAACCCACTTTACCCACACCAGTCGACTAAATTCACCTGCGGTTATTCCCAGCGCCGCTTTTGCTCCCTAGGGCTCAATCTTGCTGCGCCGTTTTTTCACCTGGACTCCTCTTGAAAAAACAATGCTTGGCGTCAGAAGTTATGGGGCATTTTTCAGCTTTCACCTGTGGTAGACTAAAAATACTGAAATACCTTTAAATAGTAACTTTCAAAAGGGTGACTCTGTGGCTATCCTTGACTATTCAGGATTACCCATACATCAAGTTAACTCCTGTTCCACATATTCGTTGTATTTTTCATTATTTTCGAAAATCACCCATTCACACGAACACATGCATGTTGCTGGAATTCCATACACCTGTTAATGTCTTACATATTCCAGAAAAATTTCTCCAATACACTTAAACACGTGGGAGACAGCGCCTTGGCAACCGGAATCCAATTCTACTCTACAGTTGTTATGAGGCCATAATATTGAGTAACAGCTGCCGGACAGGTCAGGCGCTTGACTGTTGTTTTTCGTCTTTTTGTCTTTGGAATCGTTCTTGTACTATCAGGTTGGTCCAAAAGTCTTGGACCAAATTTTACTTGTGCATGGATGAACCTAGTTTCGCAATTTTTATATCTGTGAAATAGTAGGACATACTGCTGCATATCTTCTGCCGACGAATCCAAATCCAAGGCCAGGAAATTCTGGATCGTTTGTGCAGGACTTTTGAACCAATCTAGGACTAGTATACGCTTGAATGATCACTCCTCCAACCTCCCTTGTGTTTTGTTTTCTCTTGAAAACAGATGACTCAACCAGGGTTTCTCTGGTATTCCTATCCAGTAAGGATTTACCTGGGAATGCTTCTTCCTGTCCAGAAGCCACAGCTTTCTAATCCATGTATAAGCTCTATCTCCTATGTACAGCTACAGTGGGCGTCGATGGCGGTGGCGTTTCCGCGGTCCCGAAAAGCACGCGGCGCGATCGCGCCGTTAACGACGGAATTGTCGCTGCGGTGGCGAATCTGGATTTTTTTTTTCGGTATTTGTTCATCACATTTGATGTTAGCTAACAAGAAAACTGACTATCGAGGGCACCCATTGTTTGTTGTCTTGGAGGAGATTCCTGCTCGAGCGGCGCCGTCGCGCCGCGTACTTTTCGAGACCGCGGAAGGGCCACAGCCATCGACGCCCACTGTATTATACCTGCGCATTTACGCGAATGAATGCGACCTTTCGAATGAATCATTCAAGAATCTCATTTTCTGAACCAAGTCAGGTAACCGGGGAAGTTTCTTTCCCTCATCTTCGGATTTACTCGACCATTCGATTTATTCGAATTATTCGACATTCACACGTTCGAGTAAATGTACGAATGTAGTACATGTGTATACATGTATGCCCTTCTATAAGTAACGGCAGGACTTCCAGATCGTCTCCTCAGTGACCTTGCTTACTTCAGCGATTTCTTCTCTACGGTTTTCGATTAAAAACACGATTTGGATTCTATTACGTGGCTATTATTAAGGCTCGCGATATCTCAGCGACGTCACGATCAATTCTCACCACAGAACATGGAAAACATTTACCATTATAAGGTGCCGAACACGTAAGCAGGACATTTTTCTAGCTATCGAAAAGGAAAATTGTGTCTGCAGTTGTCTGGTCCCTAACATCCAGCATGCTTAGGACCTAGGCTAAATTCGAATTCGATAATTCGATTTCGAATGAGTTGGATTTCCGGACTTAGGAAGAGAAGGAGAAAAACAACTCTTGAGGGATTATTAGAAAAGGTTTGGGGCCTTCTTTCTTTTCAACTAACATCTTCAATCGGATCTTCAATTGACAATTAAATCAACTGGTTATTTGATGTTTATTCGGTCTTAAGTATAATATCCAGTATGATTTCTCTATTCCTACGTCTGTGGCGTTGTCATCTCAAGCGAGTATCAAGGACGTTCTCCGGGAGACTGCATTTCACATATCTACGATTGAAAACCAAATCGTTCAGTTACTGTATTCAGTAATTTAAGACGGATTCGAACAGTTGAGTTCCCGAATAAGAAGGGAAGTCCTACCACCCTTCTCTTATCCGGAGCTTCATCTCTCTCCGTCTCTTTTTCTCTGTTGTTCGAACATTCGAATCCTCGCACCCTTCTGATATCGAATATTCGAATAAGAATACATCTGGTAAGTTATTTGACCATAACCGTAAGTGTTTACTTGAGAATAGAAAAAGGGTTGATTTGTACCACCAAATTTGTAACGTTTTACTCCAGAGTGTCATCACTTCGTAAAGAAGATCATAGATTCAGGTTATTCAATTTATATTCGGTCCTAGTGTAAGTAAGCGGTTTTGAACATTAGTAACCTCTTTAGAACAGCCTGGAAAGAAGTATTATCCCCTGAAAATTTCAGAGCTTTCTTTCATCTTGAATTAGCTTCAGAAATTTCTCTGGTGAAATCCTCCCTTATTAAAGATTTTCTGTTCCTCTATAGCTCTCTTTCCTCTCATTCTTCCAATCCTGAGACTGTTCTCCTGGCTTTTCCTCGGGTTTTGCCCTTTTTTCCAGGGAAATGATAAATCTATAAGGTACCCCAGCTGCTCTGGTATTATGAATTGTTGCCGTTCGTTGGTTGCTGCAGCAACTGGCGCTTTTGTATTCATGCCTGGATTCCGGCATACTTGTCGACTGTACTATGGACTGCGCTGAAATGAGTGGAACAGACGGAGTGGGAAGCTGAGTGTCGGAACCGCTCTCACCGTAGTGCATTCTGAACTCCACGTAGGCTTGAGAAAGTGCAAAGAAGGGGTGGAGCTCAAGCTGCAAGTGGTTGCCCGGATCTGAATACTGTAGCTTCTCAGTGGAGTGTACTCTCATTCCACATACTAGTTGTTACCTTCCTGTGCGTGGACCAATGGTGATGAGCTGTTGTCAGGGCTGAGATAGTCCTTATCATCTTGTGAAGAAAATTCAGCGCTGTGTGTACTTTTTTATAGATCCTAGGCAGGCCCTAGTTTTTTTTTTCGGAGTCAAGAGTACCAATTTACTCACATCGCCCGTTCTCTTCCTGGAATAGCCCTGAAGAAATTGCCGTGGAAGAAGAAACCACTTTTGCACCCCAGCTCTGGAAAAAGGTTTCCGTGTGAACTTTGTCTGTCAAACGTGAAAATTTTCTAAAAATAATAAAAATAAATAATCAAAAATAAACTAATTCGAAGTTTTCAACTGTTTCATGAAGTATTTTTGAAAACTTCGGCGACCTTCTCTCAAACGCCCCACCCCCCCCC